>JAIPRL010002390.1:0-60976 GCA_025469235.1 Pemphigus obesinymphae | reverse complement strand
ACTAGGAACCCAAAGAAATTGGATAATATAATTGGATTCATGGAGTTTTAGGATAATTGATTTGATTCTAAGAACTAAAGGTGACAGATGGGGGTTAAAAGGATTGGAAATTAGAGATTGTAGACATAACATAGAATCGGAAGCAATTAAGTATTTATTAGAGGCGAGATTTGAAATTAGTGATAATGCATCCAAGATAGCATAGCACTCAGCAGTGAAGGATAAAGAAGAAGGGGGAAGATTGTTTGTAAAAGAGATATGTAATTTAGGAATGTAAAATGAGTAGCCCGCAGAAAGAGACGAAACTGAGCCATCAGTATACACCACAATGAAATTATCAAAATTCAAACTAAGAAACTCAGAAAAGATTTTATTGACCATAGGATAAGATATTGTTTTAAGTTCCTGAGAAGATAAAAGAGAGAATTGATTTCTTAAATGATCAAGAGGAGAGAGTAGAAGAGATTCGAAAGAATGTTCGTAAGGAGGTAGCTTGGTTGATTTACATATGTATTGGTGAAAATTAGAAAGAGCATTAGCTGAGATAGAAAGTATAGGCATGGATTTAGAAACATAACGCCAAGAAAGAAATAATGAATAAATGTCAAAAATAAAATGGTTTGAATAAGCTAGAGATTTTAGAAGGAATTTTCCGGCTAACCATCGGCATCTAATATTAAATGGTGCACGGTTAGATTCTACCTCGATGGCGAGACAAGGAGTGGATTTAACAAAACCCATAATATTCCTTAAACAGGAGATTTGGAGTTTGTTTATTTTTTTCCAGTTCGAGAAAGAAGCCGAGCCGAACAAAAAACAACCGTAGTCGAGTTTAGATCGAATGAGGGTGCGGTAAATTGTTAATAAGCTAGAGGGGTGAGAGCCCCACCAGGTATTGGACACTGATCTGAGGAAGTTTGACCATCGAGATATAGTAGCTGAGAGTGAAGAAATGTATGGTTTCCAGCGCAGTTTTGCATCTAATATGATCCCCAAATAAGTGACATGAGGAATAAAGGAAATGATTTTGTTATCGTAATAGACATTAGGAGGATCTACATATTTATGTCGAGTGAAAATGACAGAATTACATTTCTCTGGGGCAACTTCAAAAGATACCTTATCTAGAATGGTTTTTAGGTCTTTAAGAGCTGAGTTAAGGCGCTCAACGGTAGTATTAAGAGATTCATTGAAAGCGAAAATGACTAAATCATCAGCATAAATGAGACATTGGTGACCAAGTGACATTAGATGCTTATCGATAATGCTCATATATATATATTAAATAATAATGGGCTAAGACAACTACCTTGCGGCAGACCTGTGAAAGTAGAACGAGTATTATGTGAACCAAAAGGGAAGACGAGATTTCTGTGATTAAAGAGAGAGAGCAGTATGTTGCAGAATTTTGGAGGAGCGTGTAAAGAAAGAAGGTGTGAGATAAGGGTGGAGATGTTGACAGAATCAAAGGCGCCATGGATATCTACGAACGTAGCAGCAAAATATTGTTTGTTATTAAAAGAATGATAACTTCCAGGAACACACATACTAATATGTTTAGTATATAGTATGTGTTGTTTTAAAAATTAATGATTTTCGAATGGAAAATTAATTATGGGCCATTTTGTTAATAATTATACCAGGCCACCGGGAATCTCCGCCCCTGAATAATACCGACACTTCTTATCGATACAATATCAATTACTTTTATCTGCACAGGGTATTCCTTATACACATTGACTAAGGCGTAGTAGTCATTTTATATAATGTCTAGTTAAAGTATGAAATATACACTTTGCCTAGCGGTTTACGGCATTTTATAAAATGTCTAGTCATTATATACAATACTGCTTTATACACTTTGACTGTAACATATATATATGTGAGATTATAGGTTGAATTCTACTAATGCTTAAAGTTTATACAATCATAATATGATAACATATATTTTAGTCCAAGTAGATATGATTAATGTTATTTTTATATATATTAAAATGTATTCTAATGATAGTTTTGTTGTAAAAAAAATATTTGTTAATTATAGTAGGTACATAAAGTACTAATCATAACCATTGATTTTTGGAATGTACTATACTAAAGCCATAACTAACTAATAACAATTTATTTTATTAATAGGTATAGCAAAAAAGAACACTTAAAACCAGGATCTGAAGAACTTATGTCTTTTACTCATTTAATTGTTGGATCAAATAGTCGAGACAATGAAGAAATGTTGCCATATCGTCAAACACATAGTGTAATGTCTACTGTATCAGGATTTTCATATATTTCATTTAATTATAATAATTTTCCTCCATTCAAAATCAAAACCAAAACACAGATATTTTTATTAAAAAAGAACCTTAAGAAACGAGTCGTTAAGGAAAATGTCAAACGGATTTTGGAAGAATATAAAAATGAGCAGAGCAAAAAAGGGAATTGATTTAAATTTAGATTTGTTAAATAAGAATAAACTCAGGATTTTGTGTAAAAGAGTTAAATTAATAATAATAATCGTATTATGTATTACTTAAGTCTTAAATATCTGTTTTTTTTTTTTTTTTTTTTTAATTATTAACTCCTAAACAGTGAATACTACTAAATATTAATTTGTAGTAATTTCATACACACAGCTATGTTAGACGCCTGTGTCATGTTTTTGTGTATAGTCTGGACTTGCTTTAATACTTATGGATTATTTTGACAATTGTACTAATTTGATCATATACAATGGATGAATGTATATTATTAAACATAACATATCATTATTGCACATGTATACCAACTTACATGTATCTTCTGTGCATGTGTCCCATAGTTTCTAATTTTTACAGATACAGCTGGTAATTTAGTGTTATTGATTTTGAGATTTAAGACTTGCATGCACATAGTGAATAATTTTCCATATATGTTTGCAACAATATATTACACTGGTGATATATGACATATATTCATCCATATAGTATGTGATCTAAAATGAAATCTAACTATCTAGATATATAATAGTAATAAGTAGGATTTGTGGGCCTATCATATTTTCATATCCATATTAAGTTTAAAATAGCAACAATATAGAAATATATTATATTTTTTCTTTATTATTATTATTTTTTTTTTTGTACTGGTCATGTGTTGGAAAATATATATTTTTAAAATGTCATATACTTGAAAATGATTACTGTTATTTAGTAAAAAGTAATTTGTTTTAATTGTTTATAATAATTATTTTGTCAACATTTAATAAAATTAATATAATATATATGCACTTAAGTATATTTAAAAATTAACTATTAACAATCTACCTACTATTGTGAAATAGTTATTTTTAAAATCAATTAAATTATAGTTTAAATATGTTTTAACCAGAAAACACATCTATTTGATGCATAGTTACTAGAGCAGAGGGCTTGTATCATTTGTATATTTGTTTTATATAATCAAAAAATAGCAAAGTAAGAAACAAATTTGTTTTATGCTAAAACTACAGATTTGTAATTTTATTTTGCATATAATTGCATGTTGAGTTTTTTTGTTTTTAGGACATATTTCTTTCATTTTATACTTTTTAAAGACATATTTAATTAAATTAATAACTTGATCATATAATGTGGTTATTGACTATTCGACGTTTTTCCTAGAAGTGCTTGAGGATCACCAATTAGATAAACATTCCGTTTATTAATTTTATTAATAATAAATTTATTTATTTCAACCAGGTCCCTATGTATTGCTGGCGGGAGGGTGTACAAAGACGGACGTTGTTTGAATTATTCTTAATTATTGTGGTTTAGAGATTACGATGAAGGTAAATGTGCGTGATGTGCATACAGGTATGCCGATAATAATATATTTTCAGTATAAACATATCTGTGGTCGGTGTGCTTCTAAACTATCAACTACACATTTTGTTTAAGACTTACAAAATATAAAGATATACAAATATAAATAAAAATACTCTTGTTTTTAATTTTATAATGTATATTTTAAATACATATTTTGGGTTTTAAGTATGCTTGGTTTTTAATATCTGTTATTTTATTTTGCATATAAATGTATATTTTAGGTACTCGAGTGCATATTTGGTGACTTTTAAGGTCTATAAGTCCCTCTGCCCTAATAGTTACATATTGTAATACAAATTAATTAAATCACATCTAAAAATAATAGTACCCAAATATATTTAGATGTTTGTATAATTTGAATAATAATAATCATTTTTGAGTACATGACTTTCAAATAGATGATCTACACCATTTTGTATACCTATTTTAGAATTTTCTATATTAAATAATATGTATTTGTGTATTATTTATAGATAATAGTAATTTACCTTATTAATGAATGATTAAAATATTTACCAAAAGTATAAAATTTAGTTTTGAGTGTAGTAAAAATATGTATTGGTGTATAAAAATGAAATTGTGTTGGTTAAAATTAGTAAAAGTAATTTAATATGACAATTAAAAACAGTATATATACTCAATTCAGATTAGGAATGGTACCGTCCGCTGACAAATTTTCGTCTGCTGTGGTAAGATTATGTCAACCATTTCTCCCACTTAATCGACCACCTATTACATATATATTACCAACCGAGACATATAAAATATTAAGCTGTATCTCAATAGCGCCACTGCCAGTCACTGAGTTGGCATAATAGATTTTAAATTATTTATTCACGTCAGTTTTTGATATTAATATGATATAGTGCTCCCATCAAATGTGATGTACGAGGTTAAAGCTCGGAATGTAACCATCCTCCTGCGTATACTATCGGCCACTCGGTATCATTCTTTTTTTGAATATAGTATACTAACTATTTATATCTTATATTAAGGATAATTTAACATCAAAGGTTTATAAATTAATTTTAAGAAAATAAATATGTTTTTAAAAATTTAATGTAATTTTATTGCATATTTTTTAGATAAATTTACTGTTCCATTACTAACGTTAAAATTTTGTCTGTTAAATAATAATATAACAAATCTATTTCTGGTACATCTGGTTCCATCATTTTAAGTTTGTTGGATATAATGTTTTGTAAAATTTGTCAGATGCAGATAAGGGCATTTTCAGTGATCTGTATACGTATGTACTTACATGAAACAAAAATGGGTTAATCATGATTTACTGAAACAGACCGGACATGTGTAAATAGACTTTAATTCCCGAATCTTAGTAATGATATTATATTTGATGTTAAAATGTTAAATATCAAATTTTCAAGTACATAATATCTATAAAAATAAAATAAAATGTATTATTTTTTATACTGAGTATCAGGGCCTAATTTATAGATATGGGGCTTGGAGTAATAGTTTTCAGTATTTTTACTGCACAGACTCCTGAGCAGATTTTGCTCTCCATTTCTTTTTTTTTAAATACTATCTATTGAATGCATCATTGATGTTTATTATTAGTATATAGATTAGATCAGTATAGGTCGTAGATATACGAGGTGCGGTAATTAAATAACAAGAATTTTTCATTTTAATAATTTTTATTATTATCTCCTGGGCATGATACACTTGTTCCAGCGTTCTTCCCATTTTCAGAAGCACCCCAAATAGTGTAGTCATATAGTAAATTGTATAGTAATTATACATACTTAGGTGTATGGTGTCAATAGTGAGACCAAATAATGCAAATTATAAAATTAATTATTCCTCGGTACCTTATAAAAACTTACTACATATAATTAATTTTAAAATAAAAATGAATTAAAATTTTTATATTTTTTAATTGATAAGGCCTGATGTGGCCTTGACACCTCCTAAAATTACTAAAATGTGTTGTCTGGATCCTAGGATCGTTAGATTCGGTGTAAATATGAGTGTGTTTAGAGTACCACCTAGGTATACATGTTTTTATATATAATTATATCAGTTCACTGTAGTATACACTATTACTGCTTATTAATATTATATTTTGGCGATTACCATAAAATGAAATGAAAGTGCAATATATTACAAAGGCAACATGCAAATTCCTATCTAAGTAAGACTGTAAAAATTGTATTGACTATTGTTGGTCATTAATTTAATATTTTGCAATTTAATTGACCTTATATTTGCTTACTCTTGAGATGGATATAATTTGTTTCATATTAAATGTACCATTGTACACTACGAGTTTATTATACAATCACCTGTCTTAAAATTTGTTGCTGTGGTTTGGTTACCACTTACTAATAAAAGTATTTACAAATTATTTGTATTCGATTTGTTTTAGGTGCAGTATATACATAAGTATAATGGGTTAAAAAAATAGTTTATGGAATTATAAATTATTGTTAAAAATACTTTTAGAAACCTGCAATTTAGCAAGCTCGCAGAGTGGGCTTTCCGAACTTGTTTAATTATATTAGGTACTTATAGGGTGACCATATTTAAAAAATAAAACGGAACATACTTCTCCCCAATGTTTATTGTTAACCAATTAAGTTAATGAAAAACGGTCATTCATGTAAATTTTACACAAACATCGAGAAATTGCTTTGAAAAACGGTAAATAAACAACAAAAAGAAAGTTGTTTTTCCACAAATGATAAAAATGTGACGAATTTATTTGGATTTTATTCGGTGTACCTATATACAATTTTAATTTTTATGAAAATGTAGTAAAAAAAAAAAAAAAAATATTGACTATTCAATTGTGCAGTTATTTCACATTATTAAATGGGACCAAATTAAATAAAAAAAAAAATTGAAATAAATGGGACCCGCTTTAAAAAACGAAACAATAAGCATCCCGTTGGAAATTTGTCGGACAATGGGACCCAATGCTGAAAAACGGGATAATTCCGTTTTAAGGGGAACGTGTGTCGCCCTACTATATTATATATACTTACAAATAAATTAAAATACCACCTCAACCAAATTTACATTTCTTTGTCATCGCTACTCTCAGAATCTAAAATTGAAGTTTTTAAAGAATCCGAATTTAAAGTAGGTAACTAGAGAACCAACTTTTAAAACTTAAAATTATTGCGGGCTGAATTTAAAGTTGTTTTTTTTTATTATTGTGTGGTACAAATTCATTAATATATTTTATGTCAATAATAATCTAATTTAATATAGGTAATGTTTTATTATTGATAGTTTCTCCCAAGATACAATTTACCTAGATATTTTTACTATAATTGAAGTAATATTTTGTAATAGGTACCTACACTTTTTGATGATAAATAAATGTTAAATGACAGTTCAGGCCCAATAAAAGAGAACAAAATATTTAAATGCCTACAAATAGTAGGTACTCAGATACCTACTTAATTAAAATTCTAAATTTGCAAATTATCTCTAAAAACCGTCAATATGCAAAAATTTGCAAAAAATATATTTGTAGGTACTTTATAGGCAGGACAGTAGGAACGTGTGAAATAAATTTGCATCTTATTTATATATAGGATGTTCTAAGATTTAGCAAAAGGAAAAAAAAATATTAAAATTTTACAAACGATTAACGAAAATCCAAGGTTGTTTTTTTTTTTTTTTGGACCATGTCTCAACATAATAATATTGTCGTACCTACTCTAAAATTTGTCCAGAATAAGTTTTTCCTTAAAAAAATCACGCCATTTTATTTTTCTAAAATAATATGGTAACCAACACCGATCTCGGTGGAAGGTGAAAACTTAATAAATTAGACCCGAATAAAGCGATTAAAAACCATTTCCAGCTTTCTTCTAATTAATGTCTTTTATTCGGCATGTGCCATGTTTATATAGGTATAGTAGGTACCTATCAATATAATATAGGTACCTATTATAGCGGCTAATGATGTGGGTGGGGTAGTATGTCAAGTATTTTGCCACAACTCAATTTCAGATCGAAAAATCGACGGTGAAATTTAATGTTCAAATTAAAACGCGGACGATGTTATTATATTACATTTTCATCACGCCGCTTTCGTCTTCTGGTCAAGCACGTCCCGTAGGATGGGAGACGGTTTCCGTTCATTTCTTTTGACTGAACGCGACCGCGTACACGAAGCCGCCCTTGAGCGGTGCCGGCTGCTTGCTGAAGAACTGAGTGGGGTCGATTGGACCGGGTTGACTGAACTTCTTCTCCGACGACGCGGTGCCGTCATTGGCGGGCGGCTGAGGCTGGCCGGTCACGTACTTGTCTTTGTAGATGAGATTGTAAACGCTCCTCGGCATGACGGAGCTCAGTGGACGCAGTCCCGGCGGCGGCAGCTTGTTGAATGGCGGCACCAGCTTAGCGTTGCTCACCGACAGCGTCAAAAACTTCAGGTACATGTCCCGTTCCTCGCGGCTCTCGTCGCAGTTGTCCATCGTGTCCAGTCTGTCGATATATAGATAATAGGTACATTGGTCAATTGGTCGAACGTTAAGTAGATAGGTACCACAGGCATGGGTCAGTCAATGTGGGGGGCGGGCGGACTCGGTCCCCTTTAGGTAGGTACCTATATCTTTGACGGTGGGTTAGAAAACGTCCCCGTCAACGAATTCTCCGGAAGATGACTCCGGAACGGCACAAATCGTAACCGAATATATTAATCAACATAATACAGATTTCCTTTGTAATTAAATCTATTGTTAGTTTTTACTTTTTTTTTTTTTTTACCGAGTACCTATTCAAATATCTATATTATTTTAGTTTTATTAAACGAATTTGAAAAGCCGTAGCAAGAGGGCTTGGCGAAACTGGCCTGGCCAATGGCGCGAAAGAAAAGGGGGTGCAAAAATCGAAATTCAGTAATATCTATATTCTATAGGTACCTACATTTCTAAGATTGGGGGGCGAAAATTCGACGGGCAAAATCTTGTAAAAGTAAGTTGATGATTTTCTTTTTTTGTTTATTAACTAGGTATAGACTTTTAAGGAATGGAGGCGCAACTCCAAAAAACTTTTTTCTTTATTATCAATTCAGGGGTGGAAATTCGGTTCTTTGCCAAGGGCGTTATCGGATTTTTCTACGACTTTGCTCATTTGATAAAAATCACCGACTAAGATTGAATCTCAAGCCGGTACCACACGACTGGTTTATTTGGCCCGTACGCACACCAGTCGTGTTACTTTTAATGTGCTTATTTTACTTTAAAATACATATCTGTATACTATAAGACAATAATAATATAATATATTATAATTTATAATATAAAATAGCGGATTTAGGGGGGGGGCTTGAGAGTTGAAGCACCCACCGTTCCGCATATTTTTTTTTTTTTAAATAACTAATACCTAATTCTTCGAGTAGCAAACACCGACCGGCGACAATATTGAGGTAAATTAGTACCTATATATAGATTAAGTAGATATAGTTATCTATACATTTTTTTCATTGATAATAATCGATATTATCGATATAAAAAGAAGACTTGAAGATGTTGGGAGTAAGAAATGCGGAAGAAACGGCAAAAGATAGAGGTGAGTGGGGGCAAGTAGTTGTTGCGGCAATGGGCCTGAAAGGCCTGTAAAAAGTCAAAGCAGAAAGCAGATAATAATCGATATTATCTGTGTTAAAACAATGATATTTTTGCCAACCTGCTGATTTAAACATCTAACCATGTTTTTTAATATTTAGATCGAGTTCTATCTATGATCTAAGTTGGCTATAATTTTATGTGACATTATAACTATATCATAAAAAATTGCACGTGCTACGTTTTGCAATTCGTCTTTCAGTGTTAAAACATTAAGCACTTTCCTCACCGTTTAAATTCCAAATTATTTTTCCTACATAATAAGTACTTTTATCTCATAATATAAGGAGCATTACTAGCAAAATAGCATCCACCATAAAAAAATCCTAGGTCCGCCAGTCGCCACTGATAATATAGGTACCTACATAATATATATTTTTTATCTATGTTACATTTTTATAAATTGCTGTTATTCAATGTTCAAAAAAAACATAAGTACCTACCTACTAAAGAAAATACAATTTCTATTTCTATTTAAGTAGGTATTTTATAATTGTTTTATTTTTAAAAAGTTCTTTACTAAATAATGTAAAATCGAGCTTCATACATAGGTACATATATAGGTACACAGAGAGATTTTTTAAGCATGCACACCTCCTCCCCACTTTTAACCATGTATAATGCGTAAATTTGCATTTTTTCTTGTTCAATTTAAAGCGCTTATATTTTTGTGAAATACTTAATTAATTTTTATACTATTTTTTATCTGTATGATTTTTTTTTAGTTTTTTAGTTTTCTTAAATTACAACCACTCCTTACTCGTATAACTTTATTATTATGAAATAAATATTCTCTTTCAAAATATTGAATTTTAAAAAATGATTTATTTAATAAAAATGTAGTATGATTAGTGTTTTAAATGTTATATGCGATAAATTTAAAATGTGTTTATTATTCAGGATTAAAAGTGCATGCTTAAAAAAAATTACATATAAAAACACATACAAAAATATACATATTACATATACATTATACATATAATGATATAATATGAAACACTTATACACAACCATATGGGGACATTAGTCCTTTTTAGAATTTTTTTTCCACTTTAAGCCCTGAGTCCATAGGTAAAGGTATTAGAGGTGGATCGAATTCGAAATTTATATGCCAAACCGAACTTTAAACTTTGAAATTAAATAAACAAAAAAAAAAATGGTCATCAACTTTTTGTTGACCAATTATATTGTTATACAACAAAATACTTCCTTAAAAACATAAATAGGCAAAAAAAAAAGTCATCATCTTTTTAATATATTTTAAAATAGCTCAAAAATAGTTCGTCTAAGTTCGAATTCTTTATTCAAGTTCGGTTCAAATTTTTTACTACCTACTTAATTTCGACTTTTGAACTTAGAACCGTTTTAGAACATTAGAACTTTAGAACACATTGCACATCGCTACGCACTGTAATGTGTTGTTCTAAAACAAATCATTCTATCAAAAGTATCCATTCATATATAGAAATTAGAGAGGGCAAATTAAAAAATAAAATACAACATTTAAAATATAGGTCATATTCATATAGATGATTTTGGATTGTAAACGTAGTAAGAGTATCAATACATTAATTACGAAAATAAGTCAGTCAAGGGGGCCACCACACTACCATTTTTTTTGGTCAAAAACTACTCATTCTAATTCCAACAGTCCAGCATAATGCATATTTCGATAATAATAATTTTGAAAACGTATACAGATTTTTCATTACCTATTAAATCGAGGGATTTGATCGAGCCACATTTTTCATTTTCATATTTTGTTTTATTGTACTAAAACCATTTAAAATTTTCAAAATTTTAAACATAAATATCTACTTAATTAAATAAAAACAATTTTTAAAATGTACTTCGATCATTCCCAATCATATTGTTTCAATATTAAAATTTATGTGCTTATTATCATTATGAATAGAATCGTCTATTTGAGTGGAAATTGAACATTTTTTTGTGACTATAAAATGTGCACGGGGGTGTGTGTAATGGCTCCCCGTATACTTTATTTACGGGTTACTAATGATTACGTACGCCTCACATCACAAACAAAAAATCGTACAACGAAAGAAAAATAATTTGTATAAATGATACTCCATACAAGTTACAATCGTGTGATATGAGGCCCTGCTCTTTAATGGAAAGATGTACACCTATAGGTGTAGGTAAGTACCTACTTACATACCTACCTTACTTATATAAGTACCTACATTAGATGGGATTAGATTATTAGAATTGAATCTCTTTCTTTTTAAGTATCACCGAGCATAGGTAGATTTTGCTTTATTTTTTGATTTTTTAGAGGAAAGAAAGTTACATTTTGAGACTTATAAGGCATATTGATATACTGATTCAGTTACGATTTACAATCTGGATGTAGGTAATCTCTTTCATTCTTAAAACCACTCCAATAACGACACATTTATGTATATCAGCTAATTCTATCAATAAATGGTTATTTTACCATTTGATTTTCGTTCACAAATCTTTCAACCTAAAAGTAACTATTTAATTACATATCTTATCAATGTTTCTATAAGTAGCCCAATCATTTTCAAATTTTTATAAATTGTTTACGTCAATATATCTAGACATGCTGAAACATGAAGGTACCTATGAAAATACATGTAAGTTTCAAGTAATTGAAATTATTATTTTCGAAATCATAACAAAATAATTAAAATCGATTTTGTTAGAAACGTGTTTGTTAATAGATGAAACGAAACATTAAACATTAAACTGGTTCAATATCAAATAGATGACAATATTTTATATCAGAACATCTTCTACTTTAATATTTCTTCTTATTATTTTATATAATTATTAATTTTATATTCTTTATACCTAAAAATATGTGTACAGATAAACAAATATGAAATAAATATAGGTAGGTAGGGGAGAAGTGTTTAATATGACATACAATCTCGAAAATACAATTTTGATATACATAAATATACATAATATATATTAATTTGTTTTAAAAAAGAATTAAAAACTCATAAATGTTTAAAAAGTCATAAAGGTATTAAAAATCGGATACATAGGATGCTATATAGGTATTTAATATTTTTTTTATAAATTATTCTTTATTTTACCTTCTTATGATATTCTCAGCTCTAA
The DNA here is from genome assembly GCA_025469235.1 of Pemphigus obesinymphae. Lineage (NCBI taxonomy): Eukaryota > Metazoa > Arthropoda > Insecta > Hemiptera > Aphididae > Pemphigus > Pemphigus obesinymphae. Next base: position 48,411 of record JAIPRL010002390.1, on the reverse strand, counting down.
GTAGAAAAATATGCATAGGCATAAATTGTAAAACTGAGTTCCTAACTATAATTATCTCGAGTTACAATAATATAATATATAGGTACCCTACCATCTTAATTCATTTTATTTTCTCTCGCATTTTTTGCCTACCCCCTCCATGATAGGACTGTCGCTACACTTGAAGATAGGAATGGGCGCCACTATATAGATATATTTGTTAAAAATTTAAATTAATTATAAAACATATACCAAAAACAAATTAAAAATTGACAAGTTGGAAATTACTCGTCACATCATGTATATTTGGCAGTGTCTACGCCTATAATAGTAGATTCTTAAGTTAGGTCTTCTTAACGGTACCTGGTGGGTAAAGTGCTGATATAACTGCTATCAAATTTAGCTTCACTATTAAACTTGAGTGATAACGTTTTACCTACATTATGATCCAACTAAATCACTATAGGAAGTACCTACTCCCATTCATTTATTGTGTCACTATTTTAATCTTTATTTATGGTTGGGTTAACCATATTTATAGTTGCCTAACTATAATTTTTCTATATATATATATATATATATACTATCTGTGAAAGTTATTATAAAAATATTTTATTTATATCGAAATAATTAATGTCGAAACATTTTAAATGGCTATCGAAAAAACGGTGACTACCGATTTTTGAGATTTTAGGATTATACTCATAGTTAAGAGTAACATTATATTCAACCATGTATTAAATGTTTAGGTTTTAATATCCCAAATTATATTTTTTGGAGGACTTCAAAACGGCGAAATCTTAAATTTTAATAAATAGGCTTAAAGTTGTAAAAAAAAAAATTTTGAATATTTTATCTCCGTAACTATTATTAAATTTTATATTTAGTACCTACCAAATTTAGTATCTATATATTTCAAGATTTAAGAATCGTTATATTCGGAATCATGGAGAAATAATAAAACTAACATTTGATGAAATCATGTTTTTACGTAATTTTTTTGTAAGTTTTCCTTACGCGTTAATAAGTTATTGGGAAAATCGAAAAATTATCTTTTTGAAGTACCAACGACATATATTTTTCTACCGAAAATAGTTAAGCATGTAATGATTAGAACAAATCTTTTGTTCGAAAAGTGGTAAAAAAAAAAAATGTATAGCCACTATAGCTTTTTCGCTCCACTTAGATTTTAAAATCGAAACTATAACCCAGGTAACAATATCCCCAATGTATAATATTCGGCGTGTTTTGGCGATGCAGTTTTGAGCAACCTATTTGCTCGATCGGCAAACAAACTGTTTTGTTGAGATTTTTCGATGCAATTGTTTGATAACTGAATGCATTTTGTGACAACCAGGTTTCTGGAATCAGCAACCATTTAAAATCTTCGTTAACTGAATTCGGTTACTCACAATCTCACTGATAAGGATTATAATTATGATTCTAGTTTTTTTTTTTTTTTTTTTTATTTACAAATATTACAAGATGTAGGTACCAAGTGGCTAATTTTTGAAATGGATATATATGTATGACATAATTGAATAATTACATTGCAAAGGACAAGATATTTTTTATAAATTGTTTTAATATGTTTTTTAAATTTTCATATTTAATATTTCAAATTATATAAAATACAAACTATAAAATAAATGATACGAACTACAAAAGTGTTCGGTGTTCCTGAGTTTGGTTCCTCGTTATCAGTTTATTACTAAACCAATATCATAATATTTATGGCCATAGAGTTATAAAACTAATAAACTGTAGTAAACAGTAATTTATGAAATAGCAAACAAGTAACAATTTGAACAAACAATATTAACAACCAGGTTGCTCGAAATCGCATCGCCAAAACACGTTTATTAATAAATATTGGTTTTTGATTTCAAATCAAATGTTCAAAATTAAATATTGAGTAATTATTTAACTAATATTCAAATACAAATATTCAATGTACAATCATTATAATTCAATGTTTATAATTATTCAGAAACAAATATTTAAATTAAAATCAATAATTAATAATGAATAAACATTTATTATTTAATATTATATAATATTGTTAAACTAAATGTGTTAGTGTTTAAATATTTAGTATTATATAGTACATACCTATATATTATATTTGTAGTTATATAGGTACTAAATTAATTATCGTAAAATTGGGTTACTCCGGACACATGGGTGACTTCGGATAAAATGACATTATTTGAAATTTTCAGCGGTAATTTATTCTACCACCAGTAATAGTTTGTGCTAGGTATTGAATAATAATATACCTTCCCGCCCCTTTTCCCCCTTAAAGGTCCAATTTCAAAAAATCCTTTCTTAGCAGTAGTCAATGTCATTAAAGGAATATTTATATTATAATCTACGTCGTTAACCCTACATTGGATCTTTTTCTGGTTTAGATCGATCAGATAATCTACTGCCGCCTAATATGTTAATTACTATGTATAGTTACTGTATTTACATGCCTGCAGTTTCGACTAGTAGTAATCCCTGATAGGTAGGCCGATATAGGTAGTGTATAGGTTGTTTGAGAAGAATATCCCGGGTTCAATTCTGGCCTAATCGGAAATTGTGGCACTTATTTTCTAATGTTTATAAAATGTTTATTTTATATTATTTATTAACATTTAAGTTTGGTGCATTTAATGAAAATCCAATAAATATAAAATCAAAATTAAATGAAAAATAAATATTTATAAAATATTGAATATTGGAATTTTAATGTTTTTTTAAATATTTTATAAATATTTTCATGTTACTTGGGAAATACCATTATCGAAACTAAACCCTGCTGTGAACACGTGAAAATATTTAACCTTTCGACCCATCTGTAGACTTTTTCTCGGTCTTTGGCCGCCATTAATTGTGCAAGTGTAACCGCATATTGTCGATCGCACGCGTATTTCTCTCGTGAAAAATCCTCAGTTTCTTCGGCTGTGGTTTGTTCGGTCGATTTGTTCTGGTCTTCGGTATCTCCGCCTTGGACATTTTTTTCTGAACCTCCAGGGGTCTTTTCCTCAACCCGATTTGATTTTATTTCGTCTTCATCCTCAGTTATCGGTCTTTGTTGTTGGTATTCCATTTAATTTATAGATTTTATTTACTAAACAAATCGGTAATAACGGTTTCGAAACAAAGAGATTTCATACGGAATAATGGGTGACTGTTGATTGCTTTAATTAAACGTCAAATGAATAATATAACATCTATCAAAATGCACGTAGATCCGCTTGGAAACGAGTTATTATTTATTTTCTTATACAAATCGAAATGAATTAGCAATTAAATTAAATTAACATGAAAAATATAAAATTTAATGTAAAATGTAAATATTATATTATAATAATATAAATGCTATATAAATATGTACCTATTATCAAATGGTGGATTTGGAGGGGAGCAGGTGGACAGAGCTACTCTTAATTTTTTTCATGTTTAACAGCGTACCCTTTAATTTATTTATCAAGAAACGCAGGGTCTGTTTTAATTTTTAATTAACATTTTTAAAAGTAAAATTTTTTTTTGGAAAAATAGTGAAATTACAAAAGTGAATGTTTTTGTCCTTAACGCATAATAGGTTTTAAATAAAAATTACGATTAAAATTTGAATTAGTTTATATTAGGTATTAAATCATATTGGTATCATAGGTAATAAATAATCTTTATTGTCCATAAATAGCTAAAGCCTAAAAGGATGGTGAAATCTTGGGGAAATCAATACGACACCGATAAATTTCTGTTATTAAAAGTAGTTTACATTTAATTTTATTAGTAGAATGGTGATTCATGTTCTACTTTTACCACTGATCACTATATGTTTTGAATTTTGCGTTGCAGTATAGTCGTTTTTATTCGCATTTTAGTTTAGGTAAAAAAAGTTCAATGGTGGTTTAAGCTCTCTGATTTGAAATTTATTGTAGTTTATACTTTAAAGAAGTCAATTTTTGATTTTCCAAGTATGTAGTTTTCTTAAGTGAACAGGAAATTTATACCAAAAACAAACAAAAATTCTTATAAATCAGAAAGTAATAATGTCAGAGATTTGACATTTACACATTATTTACAGTAGCACTGATAAATTGACGTATTTATCATTATTTTCAAAACTGTTTAATCACTTATCAGTAATTAAAAAAAAATTTGTTGAAAATGTTTATAAAAACTAGGTCTACATACTACAACTTCCTCGGTTATTAATTTAAAAGGATATTAATAATAATAATACGTCATGTTCAATTTTTTTGAAAGATATAGATAATAAAGATTCACGTCGATGTGAAAAAAAATATGTTGTATTTTTGTATTCTATTCATATATAATAATTTAAAATGTTTTTCAAAATTTTCCCCAGTTGAGAATTATTGGGCAGATGGTGTGGGAGACGAAGTTCTCCATGTCTTACTAAAACTCTCATATGACTCGGAACGCTGACTTTTTAACTAAGCTAGAGTGACCATATTTTGAAAATTAAAAACAAAACAACAATAAAAAAGTGAATATTTTAATAAAATGTCGAATCCAAATTGAAATACTTTCTTAAAAACGTAAGTAAGCAAGAAAAAAGATCATTTGTCAATATTTACCAAAATTTTCAGTAAATGAGCAAAAACCAGACAAAAATGGGACCCCACTTCCAATAGGGGGCAAATGGTGTCTCGTTTAAAGTTTGTTGGAACAATGGGACGCAATTTTCAAAAAACGGGACGTATGGTCACCCTAAACTAAGCCGAGTCCTTATTTTTTTTTCAACTCAACCTTTACCTATTATGATATAATGGTTTCGATAATAGGATATCAGTGCAAAACGATTTTCTATGAAAAATCGTGTTAGAATTTCGTATTCAACAATTCAAAAAAATCTCAGAAATACTAGATGTATCGTATACAATATTAAAAGTACGTTATTTTAGCTATATTTAAATAAATTATAAAAATCAGTACACACAAAATTTTTTAATATCTATTTCAATTTTTTGGTATCCAAACTCCTTAATACCTATACCTGTATTAGTACGGAATACATAGCATTACGGAACAAATACTATTGAGTAATGCGTATTTAATTGAGCAATTTTTTCAATTAATCCCCACTAAAAATATATGTATATATGTTATAACTTGATAAATTTGAAAAAGATAAAAATACGTCATTTTACTTACTTAAGTTTTTTTTATATGTTATGTATTTTTTTATTGCTTAAATAAGTATCCTATTTACTTTAGAAGTTATAACAAAAATTTAAAAAAAAAAAAACTCATATCTCGGAAATGTTGTTTTACCAATAAAATACAGAATTTTGACAATTTTAGTTATTTTATAAATATCTAGTTATGTGTTTTTGTTTTTAAATATTTTTTTTATTAATATTTTCATAGTTGTCGTACATACTTTAAACTTTTACTGATAATACCATGTTGGAGTATTTTCTTAAATAAAATATTAAATAGAAAATAAAAAAATTAAGCTACGTTTTTGTATCAAAAAAGTCGTTTTTACAATCATAGATTACCTATAATATTTAGTTTCTACCTTTTTATTCAAAAACACACATGAACTCATATATAAACTTAACTTTAATATTTTGTATTATTATTTTTATTTTGTATGAACCTATAAATCAGGCCGGATCACTCGCCCGCTTTGTTCATTACGTTTGAGTGTAGTTTAAGGGGACGTTTTTTTTGTTGATTAAATAAAATTTTTAACGCTGAAAATGATAGTATAATCAGAATTTGAAGGGGAACTTTGTTTAGAAGTTATAGTGATTTTAAGTTTGCAAATATACACGTGTACTTGGTTCGGCGGTCGACGATGCGAGGTGCTCGGCACGTTATGGTATAGCGATGGTTCACAATCCAATTTGATCAGTGTCCGTTTTTATGCTACCGAAATTTAAAACCTTATTTAATTAAAAACCTGTTAGTTTTCAGGCCAAACGAGGAATACATTGGTTACATAATTTTTTCATCTTGTTGTTGCTTGGAACACTGATTACTCAATTTGATACTTAGAATACACATAGGAATATACTATATGACTTGAAACATAGAATACCTACGTTTATCAACAAATTGTTGTTTTCAAGTATTAAAAATTAAATTATATTTATGAGATTTAATTACGTTATGAATATATAGTGTATAAGTATAACAAAATATTTTTGTATAAAATATTATAACTCGGTATTTTAAATATGATGATGGATTATGTGTTTCCTGTAAAAAAAAAAAAAAAAAAAACCAAAAATTTACCATTTAAAACGTTTGATACTCATTTACTCAATTATATTTCAGTGTTACGAAATAGACGTTTCGCGAATGACGTGGGTACATTTTTCATGTTGAAGTATAATATATATATATTTATGTAATTGTAACATAATATACCTAGTTGATTTACTGTTAAAATTTCAAATTATAATTTTTAACTTGAGTATTTTATAATTTATATTAACTTATTTACCACAGAAATGTCAACCGCAATAAAAATTGTTATCATAACGCAGGTACAGCTGTTCATTGAATCATAATAATTATTGTATACTAATGAATACGCACCTATAGGCCGTATATTTGAAGTATATTATGGACACCAGTTATACCGATTACCTTTGTATACACGTCCGTTGATTGAATATATTATTATCTTTTAATAAAAGGGTAAATATTAAATAGGTATTAATATTATGTAAAACACTAACTCAGTCTGTGTTTCCGCGTTAACCAGGTTATACCGTATTTACAATTCATACGTAGGTACTCTGGTGTGTATCTACCTGTTTTTTTTTTTTTTTTTTTTTTTTTATCAATGAATAATATTCGTAATAATTTATCCATATAATATGATAAGTCAATCGTTATCAATATTATTTACGTAATACATTATTATAGTTTTAATATTATATTGTGAAATGTACCGGCTTTTTTGATTTTATTAAAATAAATTATTACTTCGACGACGATAATCGCATAAACTGAAAATAATCACGAAAAAGAACGAAATTTCATGTTGTTTTGTATTAATCAATTATTATTATGACGCCGAAATCAAACTGACATTTTATCAGCTGCACCAGCTATGTTAAACATTTTGACCTTGATTCCATTATTATAAGGTTCTGACTTCTATAAAGATAATAATTTTTTATCAAATATTTTTATTTATAATACGAGTATAATATTGTTATAATGGCAAACGCATTTTTTCTTCGACGTATTTGGATAAATAAGTTTTAAACAAATTTGTGTTTATCAGTATTAATTTATTCGTGGTTAATTTTAGTTGATATCTATACCGACTATACCTATACATAAACGGTATACGACATTGATGTATTAACTATATTATATTTTGACGGTATAAAATCTGATATTTGTGCAGAATTATACATTATTACGTAAGTACCTACATACTATTGTATATAATATTATTATGATTAATTTCTACATCTGATTAAATATAGTTCCTTATTTCGAACAAATTCAGTGATGACAAACTTGTATAACAATATAAGTATATACCTATACATTATGTTAAATAAAATTATACGTAACGTATATATGATGTGTATATAATATATATATATATTACGAGTATATACATATGACATATAATTTTTAAATATTTTATTCTTAAAAAAAATATTTATTATGTCTTAAAAATAAATATTTAAAATATGTATGAAAGTATTTGTTTAAAGCATTGTTTTAACGATATGTTAATGACCAATGTTTGATAAATCATGTAGTATACTAAGTACGAAGATAATCTCGTTAACGGTTAACATTTTTTTCGAGTGAGTGTTTTCGGGTAAAGAGCTTTCGGTAGGAAATGGGGAATTTTCCCAACAGTACAGTTTCTTCATTTACTACTAGGAAGAAAGTATTGCATAGTAATGACTGGGGCCTGGATGTTGAAGACTTTTGTATTTTTTATTTTTTTTTTTTTTTTTTTTTTTTTTTTTGGAACATTTTACGTGATACTTTCCTAGCTAAAAATATTATTCAATAACATATATTTTAGTTTTAAAAATTTTTATTATATTTTGAGAAAAACTGCAAATAAGAAAAATAAAATACTTTGTATAAATATAATACATATATCTAATACGAGGTATTTTTTTATGTTTTTAGATTATAAATTAAATTTTTCAAGGGTATTTTTATAGGTTTTTAAGTTAATTTTTATATTTTTTAGGTTATAAATGCATTTTTTAAAGGAATTTTTATAGGTTTTTAGAGCGTAAACATCTGGGTTCTAGTAATGACTATTGAAGAGTACGAAATATTTCGTGAAAAATTAATATTTTGACCCATATGTATACGAGTATATTGTAGCAAATTGCATATATAAAGATCTTATCGCTGGGTAACCTTCAATTTCAACATTAATTCCACAGTTACCTGTTAACTTTAAATGTCCACTTTCCAACATTTAAGTTTTATATTACATATAAGTAAGTACTTCATGCTCATTAAAAAAATAAAAACTGGTAAAATTTTGTAAATAATCGATTTAATGTAACTATGATGACATTCTATAGGTATAACTCATGATAAAAAATAAAAATGATTTTGGGAGTAGATCTATTTACATCGTTTGCCTCCGTAAAAACGACATTGCAGGTATAATGTCAAATTCGATTCAATAATAAGATTAGGGATATCCCTCAACATTTTTACATACACCGCTTATTTTGTTACCTAACCTATAATCGTACGTAGTACCATGTAGAATTACTTTATACATTAATATTTTCAATGTAGGTATGTATAATAACTATATGAGACATGGCTTAATATGATGCAATGTACCAAATCCAAATATACCACTGATTATACGAGTATTATAACCATAATATTCGATTCTAATATGCTACGAATAAAATACGACGCAGTAATTATCAGTTATTTAATAAACAAATTGACAATATTCGCTTTTAGTCATGCGCGGACTGGTAGTCAATCGGCCCACGGGGAATTATTACAAATCGGCTCAAAAGCAGTGGTGTATCAAAGTGTAAAAATCACTTTGAAAAACGGAAAATACTGAAAAATAAAACTTACCCCTCTCCCCTAAATTCGCCACCGGTAATACTCATGAGCGAACGTAAGAAGTAGGCTATATACAATAACAAATTTCCTTTTTGAAGAGTTGGGTTTAAAAACCTATTATTTTTTGTTTTATTTGTTTGCTAATTATATCATAATTTATAATCAACCTGTACGAATGATCAAAAATTTTTCAAAATGAATACATATACTATTATCTACACAAATATATCTGTGATTATTATTTATGTCTTTCACGAATGGCATCAGGCAAGACTATGAAGACTAGAATAAGGATACCAAACTCCCATAAAGAAAAAGGTCTCGAAAAGAGTGGTAAGTACGATTAAATCGACACGGGCTGCGTTATAATGAAGATTTTATCAATTTATGAAATAAATACCTAATTATGCAATATTTTCAATCACAACCTATTATAAATTGTATAGATGGAAAATTATGTATTCATTCATATTAATTCACCAAACTGAACATTATTATTGTTTATTATCAATTTATACTATATAATAAAATATAGGTACTAGGTAATATCAACAATTGCTAATCAACACATTTAAATTTAAATTTACACTATGTCAAAAATCAATTCATAATATATTGTTAAGTCATTTAGTTGGTTATAAAAAACATTATATTAGTTATATAATAATAACGATTAAGAATTTATTTAATTAATCGCAATCGATGCGTAACTATATAACTTATAAAATGTATAAAGGTCATGATTAAAAAACTTCCTATTTTTTCATAAAAGGAAAAAAAACATCACTAACTCCTATACTACATGGGGTTAAAGTAGCTACAGTTCATAGAGCAGCCTGTGGCTATAATCGTGCGACTCTTTTCGAAGCGTTTATTGAAGTAGACAACCCTATGTTTGCTCTCCTTATTTTATATACGACTTACGAGTAAATAGTTACGACGTCAAAATATAACCGTATTATCACAAAACATACGATAATATAACAATATTATTATCAGTTGACAATTAATAGGTGCTTACTGTTGTTTTGTTTTTCAAATTTACAATATTTATTTAGTTTTTATTATTTTTAATAATATTAAATTAAATTATATTCATTTTATTTCTTAATGTTATGTTATTTTATGTATGATTGTATATTTACATTTTCTTACAGACCTATTTTGTTTAAGTTTTAAGAAAAATATTAAATATTAATATTAATATATTACCGACTCCATAAATGCATGAAAAATATTTTGGTTCACTTATGACAAAATAGTAAAAAAAAAAAAAATAACTAAAAATTGTAATTCCCGGTCTGAAATCTAGGTTTCATATTATCATATAATATAAGGCTATGTAAGAATAGAAAATTGAGCACAGTACTTCAAAGAATAACTACTAAGTTTTGGAATTTTAGATTGAATTTTTTGTGCTTTAATAAATAAAACATTTTCTCACACAACTAATAAAACTGTAATATAATAAGCTGAAAAAATCCTTTTATTTTTAATTTAATTTTTAAGAACTAGCCAATACTTCAACAAATAATAAATAAAAACTGTACGTCATAGTAATATATAAAGTTGATAAGCAAAATCATAAATAGTCTTAAATTTTTTTTAATACAGGATTCAAATTTATCTTAGCTATATATTTTCACTACCGTCCCGAATTTTATCCTTTTAACCGGCCGGGGGGGGGGATCTCCCCCTAGCACAACCACACCTGTTATCGAATAGTGGGGAGGAAAGGCCAAGAGTCGATAAAATACTGCGATTTTGTTCGCGGGCGCGGGTCGCACGAATCTGTAACAATTCACTACGGTTCTACCTACTGTTAGATGCACACTGAAGTTGAACTAGGCAAAGTGAATATATATAAACCTTTTTTAACAATTTTGTCTTATCCAATAGATATTTTACAATAATAAATATTTGATGTAACATTAATAGTTAAATATTCAATAATTGTAGTTGTTGTATTGTAAAAATAATTAATGTTTAAAGTTTAATGTAATTACTATAATATTTCATTGAAATACTGAAAAATGAAAGTTTAACATAAACTTTAATAACAATATTTAATTCATCATTCAACATTATCATTTTGTTCATATAGTGTATCCCATAGGATACATTTTAGAGGAGGCCAACTTAAATAAATTATAATATTTTTATGTTACAAACTAGTAACTACCAGTTTTAGCAATAATCCATTGTAAAGTTATTCTTCAGGGGGAAATAAACACCTATAGATATGGGCTTTAAGGAAAAAGGGAGTGGGGGAGCTAAAACCACGAAAAAATAGGCTCACTTCTCGACTACCTGCAATGAAGGTCTTTTGGATTTGAATGTTATATTCCAGTGGAATAGTGAGTATCTATACTTTAATATAGGCACGGTAAAAAAGAAAATTTTTTGTATTGCCACTGCGAATTTAATAATAGTCAGATTGGACTCGGACTGATGTCAAAGTGTGTTATACACTCCATTATATAAGATACAATAAAAGTAACTTTTTTGGGTATTATCCAGATGGGCTTTATTACAATTTTTTTTTATCAAATATTTTAGAAGTAAAAAATTTGTATTTCATGATAGTTGGTTAAAAAATTCCTAAGTACCTACCTTATATCTACATCTTTCATATCTTCTAATTTATTTCAAGCCACTTCAACCACTGACAATTGCTTGGAAAATAAATGATATCTAATGATCAAATATTTTGGATTGACAATTTTACAATTTTACCATTTCAGTTTTACCATTGTCAAATTAAAAAAAAAATTAATAATATGATCCCCATTAGTTTAGATTAATAAATATTAATATATATATATATTAGCCATTGGTGTGGCCAGACTTTTTTCGCAGGTACCTACCCTTAACCAAAAAAAGTTAAATATTTTTATTTTTTTCCTCTTATAGTAGGTAATTAATTGTTTCAAATTCAAAGTACTAAATGCTGGTTATAAAAAAAACGAAAGATAATGTTACGAGTACTTATATTACATAATATTATTAAAAATGTATTATTTGTATTGAACTTTTTTGTTTGATAAAATACTAATCTGCAAAAATATTAATCATAGATATTTTTCCAGATTAGTAAAGAACAAATATTAACATAATATTTGAATATTATAATAAATGTATATTATATTACTGAAGTAAAATTTAAAATCTAAGTTAGATACTTCATAATATTATTTTCTACATTTCGTTGGAGTCATTACTTAAAATTCTTTAATTACATCATAATAAACAATATTGTTAGTCATTTATTGTTCTACGAATAAAAACATTAATGACTCAAGTCATTTTTTAACAATTGTGCTGTTTTGTTTTCATAATGGCCAATTTGGAAAATGTACGTTTGTATGTATCACAGGAATGGCGGTTAAAAGTATCATTACATTATAAAAATGTACAAAAATTTGTTCATCATTGGTAATTTGGAAATTATTTCAGTTATTAATAGTTTTAGAAGTTATAGCTGTTCATTTATCAATATTAAAAATGTTGTTCAAATATAGATCTTCTTTGGTTGACACAAGTTTTAAAATTTTACTAATTGAAAATATTAGATTTATTGTTTCTTGATTGAAACATTCATTTAGATTATCATTTAACAATAGTTATCTAAAACTGAATAAATACATGAAATTCTTTCTTTGTTTTCTTTAGTTTCTACAAATTATTGATTTTTAGAAGCTTGATCAAACTTTGATGATATTTTAACTTATTTTTACTTTCGGAATTTCATATAATTTTCTATACAATGCTTGATGTATTACTAAACACTTCTTAGAATAACGTGTCGTTTAATCTTAACTGAGATTTATTTAATTTTAATAATTGTATCATACTTATAGATGTTAAAAGATTTATTCAAAGATATATAAAGATGTATTAAAATAAAGATATATTCAGCTTGAAGGCATTAGTTGAATTTAATAATGAGCATTAAATGTTTCAAGCAAAAATAAATTCAAATATTTTTAATTGTAGAAGCAAACCTTTTGATTTAGCTTTAATGTATGACATTTTAGTAGAGTCGTATATTTTTTTAATAACAAAAATAATATAATAGATATTTCTTACTACAGCTACAAATTCAAATCGACAAGCCTATTTTGTTATCGAAACAGATTTCAATAATATTAACTTTAAATTTATTTCTTTGGCCACTTTTTCTAAAGTCGCATGGCGAATACCTTCCATACCTTCCATAAAGAAGTAGGTAGGTATATAGGTATATATATATTATATAATGAATCGTCGGGCAACCATTATATTTTGAACCTTGGTTTGAAAATTTTTTGATAATAGATAAAGAAAAATATTTATTTTGTATAATAGTTTATTAGTTACCGACATAAAATAAAATAATAGATCCATGACAAAATAAACTAACCAAACATAAAATAAATGTTGTTATGAATATATCTATAATATAGCACAGAACATGGCAATTCGGCAAAAATTTAAATTTGCAATTGATTTTGCATGTGGTACCAGTGTATGATCCGCAGATTCGCCTATGATATATACCCAAACGAAATAGGTACAGGTTATAAGATAAGGAAATACAAAGGTATATACAATTTTAGTAGATGGTTTTATACTTAAATATAATTTATTACTCATTAATAATTAAAATGCGTATTGTTAATATTGTTAGTATACCTATTGTATTTACAATTATTGTCATTGAATATTCAATGTTTAATGTGAATTTTCATAAACATTTTTACTAAATTATAAATACCATATTATAGGTAAAGGTTTGTATAATGTTTAGTAAACTAACTCATCATACATCTATAATATCTACACGCTATTTAGTTAAGTAAGTATTCTTCTAATTTATATGTTATTACTTATTATTATTCTTAAGAGGACGCTACACACACATTTGTTGTCTTTGTCTTATATACGCATAATATAGCAAATCTACGTACCGAATTCTTGTTACAGTTTATTTATAATTAATGTTAGAGTAAATTTACCTATTATCAAATTTGTAGAGAAAAACATAAGCTATGCTCTAATTTGAAATTTTTTTTTCAATTTCATTTTAAAATCTAGTTATATGTATTCAAAAAAATAAGCTGTTTAACTACCTACTTATAACTTGTTTAGAAATAATTAAAAAAAAAAAACTCCACACTAGAGCACAGTTCATGTTCTCCTCTAAAACTTGTAATAAGAAAATTTACACTTAAATTAATTATAAATATAGTAACATAAATTGTAGTAAGAATGCGGTAAGTAGATTTGCTATGTTATGCGTATGTAAGAGAGAGACAACAAACGTGTATGTAACGTCCTCTTAACAAATATTTATTTATAATAGTAACTATTATTGTATTTGCACTAAATATTAATTAACAAAATATATAGTAAATATTGATACCATTATAACTATAAGTCAATAAAACATCAAACTAATTAATGTAACAAACATACATGCATAATATAATATAAATACCTTAATAAATTTAATAATATTAGGCAAGATCAGAGGGTGAAGGGTAAGTCATGACATAAATATTCAAAATTAATACAAAATGTATTATTATTACATTTTCCCGTTATTCATTATGCAGATAATGTTACAAGCATCATATATATAACTTTGAGCATAATTAATATGAATAAAAAGGTATAATCTTAAACATTCAATTTTGTCATAATCATAGTTTTTTAATTGAAAAAAAAAATTAAAAACATTCCGCGGGGGCAAGTGCAAAATTGAAAAAAATTTCTATACGTTTAATATATATATGTAATATCGAATATGTATAAATGGTGCAAGAGAATAACAATAATTTGGTTTTTGTTTAATTGAAGTATAATAATTAATTTATAATTGATAGGACATTTTTATAAATAAAATTATTAAATAACATTATACATTTTGTATTAATATTATAATATTAAACTATACTATGTTTTTAATATAGGTAGGTATATAATTATTATTATTAGGTAACACAATGAGGCTAGTTTGAAATTTTTGATGTACTTTTTCCTTGTGGTGATTATACTCTTGCCTCAGATTGTATTTCTAAAAAAGGAATAATGTGCACAATTTCAAAAAAGATGTAATCAATTGTCAAATACATTAAAGCTAAGTAGAAATTCTTAAAGTAGATTTTAAAGGAATCTAAAAAAGGAATTTAAAAAGGCCTAATATTGAGCACGGTATTTTCATTTGATGATGTAAAACAAAAACAACTGTAATGAAGATTTTCTCAAAAATAAAGTCGTAAATAAAAAAAAAAAAAAAGAAAAGAACTAAATAAGTACAACTTATATATACACTACACACACATATATATTACTATAATAGGTAACTATATCAGAAAAATCACAGTGTAGTCGTGTGGTTCTAAATAAATACAAATATTTTTAAAAACATGAAATGTATCATTGATACCAATGGGTGTTTAGTATCAATAAATAATTAAGCATTATTTATGATAAACTGATTATTCACTGGAACGCATGTAAAATGACAGTACCTATATCGTATTAGAATATTTTTTCATTATATGTGAAATATAAACATTCAAATCGATTGATTTTTAAGAAATATGATGCCAAAATATAGAGGCATATTATAACGAAAACTAAATTTCTTATATTAGGTATATTATAAGAAGTAATAATTTATTAGTAAGTCTTATAAGACTCGATATAATTATGAACTAATCGTAAATATTTTTAGGTGTACAATTTATACATCGAAACTAATAAAAATGGCAGATGGTTGTACACCCAAAGAAAAGTATTTACATGACTTCACTTATGCTGGACCAGAAATATCTGTCGAGGAAGCGAAAGAAGTCATGTCTAAGTATATGGACGACAGTGGATCAGTAGACCTCGAGAAGGACGAAAACGGCATCGCAAAAATCTGCTTGAACAATCCTCAGATCAGAAACGCTATAAGCGGTAAAGTGTTTTTATTTTACACTCGAAAATGAAATATATTGTTTTACAATGAAAATTATATTTTATTACTGATGGTTTTTTGTGATTTCATGGTTCTTATCATTCTCCATTTACAGCAAAAATGATGGCTGACCTAGACGAAATCGTCGATAAACTGGACCAATGGACCGATTGCAAAGGAGCGATCCTATATGGTGCCGATGGAAATTTTTGTTCTGGAGGTGATTTGAACATGGTCAAACGAATCGCTAACCCAGTTTTGGGATATGCTATGGCTACGTATATGAATCACATTCTTGAAAAATTCAAAAATCTGCCCATAGTAACCATCGCGTATATCGAGGGATTTGGTAATTTATTATACGATATAAATTACCTATATATTATAATAGATGATTTATATAATATGCACCATATACCTATAAACAGATATAGCATTATTTTTATAGGGGTGGAAGGTAATTTAACATTAATTTCAGGCACTGACGAAAAATAAGTTCAAGTAACAAATTTTATTAGGTAATTTAAAATTTTCATTTACAACTTCTTTAATTATAATATTACTCAAGCAATAATACAAACAATTTAGTCCATCATCCTACCGGTCTTCATTTTTTTTTCTTAGAAAAAAAATTAAATAAAACGATTCTGAACGAACTTCGGATTAATATAGCTTTCCAATTTATAAAAATTTTGCATTATTTTTGGTAGTTTTTCTTTATGCATTAGAGAACGTCATACCAGTATTTTTGCCATGTAAAATCAAGGCTTGGCTTAAGAAAACTACTAACCAAAAAATGACCTCTTTAAGGGAGATCTATACTAAGACTTGAGTAAAATACTTTTATTAAATTATTTCGAATACATATTCCGAATCATTTCAAAAAAAGTATTCAGAATATGTATTCGAATACTTTATGATAATAATAATCCCTATAACCTAAATATTTGAAATACTTCATTTTTTTTTCTTTACTAGATTTCAATAGCAAAAATAATACCTATAGGTAGGTACCTACCTATAATTATTATAATATCATTATATTTAAAATATTTTTCCCCGTGTATATGAATATAATAGATTATAATAACAATCTATTAATTATATTCTATTAATTAATGTCTATATTCAAAGTATTTTATTACGTAAAATACAAAGGAAAAATCAGGTACCTACATAATATTATAATTTTCAAGTTAATATAATTTTTAGATACATACACACTGAATTCATATATAATATGTAATATGTAATCATGAAAGTAGGCATGTTTAAAAATTAACATTAACAAAGTATAGGTATACAATATTCATTATACCTATAATATAAAATTCTGTACAATTTATAATTGGACATTATGAATAATATATATATATATATATACTTGTAAATATTATATATACATAAAAAATACATTTTATGAGATTTAAGTGAATATAATTTAAAAAAATGTTATCTCATATCTATCGTCTTAAATTATATTAATAATATACACTTTATACTATTTAAATTTACATACTATATATTCCATAATATTAAAGTTTGTTTTTTCTATCATTTATAAATACATTTTTTTGTTCACAAAATATTAAGTAAAATCATGGTGTGACAGTGTTTTAAAGAGTGTAACCTTCCTAGACAGCAAATGTGTAATGATATTTATCACGCTAAGAGTTTTTGAAAGGCATCTACAACTTACATATACCTACATACCTTATGTCAAAAATGAAGTCTAAAATCATGATTAGGTTTTGCTTAAAACTTATAAAAATTACTTAATTAATGATGAAAATCAACTTCAAATTGTCAAAAGAGTAAAATAAAAATAATAAAACACGAAAATACTACCCTTGACTGCAGATTTCCAATGTAAATTTCTTTCATATTTTGCGAGTAAACTGTCTTCACTGAGAATATTAATTATACACATCGTGTATTTTCTTAAATAAATGCGGGAAGAGGTTCAAATCCCATTGAGAACGTCCTAGGAACAGACGATTGATCGAAAATATTCCGGTAGATCAGTCGTTTGACCGATTATATCCCGGTAGATCGGACGTTAGACCTAAAATATTTCGGCAGACCACACTTTTGACCGGTACTATTATCTTATATAACCGGTATTATAGGTTTTGTTAATCGGTTTAATATATTTTCTTTTTACTGAATCTTCACAGGTGCTCTGGGCGGAGGTGCTGAAATGACCACATCATGTGATTACAGGTTAATGTGCAACCGGGACCCGGCCACGGCCATAGGGTTCGTTCACGCCAAAATGGGCATAGTGCCAGCTTGGGGCTCCACCAGCCGGCTGGTATCGATTGTGGGCCATCGGAAGGCGTTAGACCTGTTATTGGACTGCCGGCCAATGAGAGCTGCGCGGGCGATGGACGTCGGTCTGGTTGACAGCACGGTGGCCACATTGGCTGACGCGACCGAGTGGCTGTTGCAGAAGACGGGACATGACGTGAACGTGATAAGGGCCGTGAAGCGGACGTGGCTGTGCTATGACGTCGGGTCGGACAGACCGACGACCTGGAACCCGGCCCTCATGGAACGTAAAATATTCGCGCCGCTTTGGGGCGGGCCCGCGAACCTGAAAGCCTTAGAACAGCGCATCAAACATAAATAGTACAACTATTGTCGATGGCGCGCGTAAAGAACCTAAAAATAGTAGGTCATCGGGTGTTGTATTCTCAAAAGGAACGTAAGACAATTGAGCATAAACCAAAGAAAGTGTGTAAATCCCTAGATTGATTTTTGTAAAATTTAATTTTTCAATTTTTATTTTCGAAAAATAGACCATCATACGATAATTTTATGTCGATTACCTTCACACGGTCAATTTTTGCATTTATTTGTTAGTAATAAGTAATATTATAGTTTTGTAAAATACGTTATGGTTGTTATTATATCTTAACGATTTGTATATATAGTAAAATATATATTTACAATATGTATAGTACATCTATGAATACATTTATACCCTGTGTAATTTTTTTCAATAATACGAGTTGCATAAATCTGACAAATAAATATAGATAATATATTCAAATATCATTGGCATAGTCAGGATTAGGCGTCAAGCTTCTATATTATACTATTTCTTATATACTAATTTCTTATTTTGTTTTCTCTAGTTATTTCACTCATCTACCTAAACATTCTCATTTTTGCTACATCCTCTGTTTTATCTTCCTATTTACCTAATGCCAAAAATTACAATTTTCACAAAGAAAGTATTAATTTTACACTATTCGAATTAAAAAAAAAAAAAAAACACCATTCAGATGGACATGAATGTAAGATGTCTACAGTCTAATTACTATCTACGGTATATATGATTGTGATGTTAGAACAGGAGTAAAAAACGAGGTACCTATTAATATTTTCTATTAGGGTTGATTTATATGAATTAATGCAGTTTTATTGAAAATATTAATTTTGCATTTCTTATTTATAACAACTTACAAATATCTTAGGAACATGAAACAAAAAACAAAAGATAAAAAACAAAATTATTTAGTGACCTACAGAGCCGTATTTTGATATGTGTATTCATTAATCATGTTTTATGTATTGTTAAAAACTCAACATTTTTGATTTTTTTTTTTAATAACGATAAAAATGAAAATATCAAAAAAAGCTCCGTAAGCTCTAGTTAATGTTGTTATCTATAATTTATTTTTCGTTTCATATTTCTAAGACGTTTGTGAGTTGTTAAAAATGAGAAATGCCAACATGAGTTTTTCATTGAAAATTGTTTGCGCTGACATCCTCTTAAAGGCGCAGGTCACTTGGATTTATTTTTGTGGTAAGTATACAGTAAAACCTCCCTATAACAGACACCTCCCAATAGCGGACGTCTATTGTTATCTTCGAGAAGCCAGTGGACTATATAGAATACATAATTAAATTAAAGTATTTTGAAATAATCACAAATATTTTAAACTATTCAGAGGTTTTACTGTATTGGTATAGCAATATAGGTACGTAAAAATAGCAGTGGTCTGGCCACGTCGGTGAGACGGCGATCGCCGACAGGGCCCCCTTGATGTTAAACTATTTATTATTATTAATTTCGTTTTATCCTCTAATAAGAACATTATTTTATATTTATTACATATAAATTTATTATAGCTTATATAATAATATTAATTATATAGCTGGTTACTGCTTAAAAATTTAAACGGTGAATTATTGATATTTATTAGTATATATTAGTTTAAATGCGATAAAATAGAAAATAAAATAAATACGACATTATAATATTATATGTTTAATAGGACACCACACTAACGATTTTCAATGGCAAAAATATGTTCAAGATAGTATGTGTTGAAAAGCAATATTTTGGAGACAATATCATCGGCGTTTTGCAAAATATTAATCAATAAAAAAGTTTATGTCAATTAAAAAAGTAAAAATAAAATATTTTGTATTTTAATTGTAATTGTTTTGTAACATCAATGAGATAGTCTCAAGAATATTGTTCTTTATATATTTTATAATAGGTGTATTTTCTTTAAAACAATTGTTTAAATTGCCTTTTTGTTTGTTTTTGTTAAAACATATTTTAGAACAAATGACATTATTATTATGCAAAATAAAAAAGTAATATGAATATCGGACTATTTTTTAGATTACTTTTAAAATGTGTTTTAGTTGTTTTTAACATTTTTAGTTGTTAAATTTTCATTTTTCAAAAAATGTCATTAAAGTTGCCTATACAAAACCCCTTGAAAATGGATATTGTGGCGTACTCTAAGTGAAAAATATATGCCTACTTATATAGGTATAAAAGTTTAATGTTTATTAAAACCGGCACTATATTGCATATTCTGTAATTTATTGAATGGACATGGGAGAAATAACATATAACATAATATACTTAGAAATACTAAGTTTATATAGTATAGAAAAATATATTTAATAAATAATTTGGTTTAAATTGAAATATGACATTTTAAAGTGTAGGCAATATTTTTAACTTAGGTATATAAATTTCGTTTTACCTAAATTATTGTTATTTAAACGTGATTAAAACTATTGTTGCTGTTGGAGCACCCCGCATTTTTGTGTTTTTGACCAATAAGCAGAAAATTATTTTATACATACTTCCTGATGTCCGATCATTGATTTAAATATAATATGTATGAATTTATTCTAATATATTTATATAATAATTTTTTCTAGACCATGTAGGAAAAATATTTTTTGTTTTTAAATTTAATAAGTTTTGAAATCAAGTTAATTTTGAAAAAAAAAACAAATTATTTTTTAAAATTATATAAATATTAAGTTGTAAAATATTATATATTTTTCCTATACATAACATTTTATAAAGGTTAATGAATAAAAATCTTTTGACAAAATTTAAACCACTGAGATTACATAATCTTTATCTTTTAGCAGTTCTGTAACAATTTAGAGGGAAATCTAAGAAAAATATAGAGTGATTACGTCTCATACACACTAACGTCCATCTACCTATGTCCTATAACATAAGATATGTCATACGTAATGAACGGCCTATATTGGGAATTATCTACTCCAATAGCCTTAAGAAAACTACTGGAAAAATAAAAAAAAAGACCTCTTTAAAGTACCAACAGAAAACAAATTTTATACCAGAAAATGGACATTTTTTTTTTCACTTTTTCTACTCCAAATCGTGTGGGTATACATATAAAAAAAACCACATCGTTGCAGTAAAATCATAATCTATCACAGCTCCTCTTGGCTACTGCACTGTTGTGTTTGCATTCTATTTTTAGTAGGTAATATATTTTCAATTTGTTTATATTCAACTTATTTATTGTTATTCATACTATACTGTCCGTCTAGACGTTTGATATTATTAAAAATAAAGTGAAAATTACACGACGAGTGGCCGGTGTCTGTGCGTGTGTTGATCAACTTTTGCGAGTTACGTCCCCTTACAAATCGCAGCCCAATTTACGCTACTGTGCAGGGAGCGGCGTGATGAAAAATCAAAAAACCGTTTACGTCACTCGTCAGACTTATCATTATCGTATACGAAGAACGCATGCACTGACACAAAACTTATACTATAATGTAATATACAATAATAATAATAATAATAATAATAATAATTACAATAACATTACGAGGGCATATACAATGTAAACTTTTCGGAAACACAATGTTGTTTTTTGGGGAGGTTTTTGTCCGACACGTGACTGGTATTGGGTTATGTTGTTAGGAAGAGTCTCGTTACATTATTGATAACACCGATGGGCTTATAATTAGTATCAAACGACCAGATATGACAGCCGGCGGCGCGTCTCCCACGCGGCTTGCCGCCGTACGGGCACGTGACGCCATTGTTGTTTACACACAGATTACACACGGCACTTGCGCCGTGGCCGTCCTGTCAATCATCGCGTTTCGTATCATATTTTGTTCTTTACAACTGGCCAACGAAAATCCCACAGACGAAATTCGCTACCTACACGTTTACACGGTTTTTCGGATATCAAGTACTTATTGGTAGATAATATTGTTATACGTGGTCAAGGGATGACCTATATAAAAATGGCTGAAAATATTACGTTGGCCGGAAATTGGTTTAGTGATGTTCTATCAGAACAAACACTTAACTAGAATATTTTTTTATCAGCAAAAATAATCAACTAAAAAATATGTAATCATTGGCATTTACTTATTATCAAACGACAGGGATGATAAAAAGTTTGCAATGATTTTAATTAACAACAGTCAGCTAATACCGGGCTGCATGAAAACAGTTCCGTAAACTGTTGGCACGATCAAGTTATCGGTTCTGTATATATTACAAGTTATAGAACGAACGGCGTTTCATGAAAATATTGTAAATAGTACATATTAATGAGGTTATAACCGCTTACTTGGTAAACGGTGTATACACATTTTAGTTTTATCTAAGATAAGATATTTTTTTCATTACAGTAATTTAAATGTTATTGTTTGCTATATTTTAAATTCATAATTTTATTTGTGTTGACAAATGTTATTAGTATTCGAGTCTCAACGTTATAATATACATTTATCCAATTTAAAAAATATTTAATATAAAATAATCTTTATTAAAAATATTTACTAAATTGTACGGTAGTTTTGCTTGTCGTTTGTAAATATGAAAATTATGCGCATACATATTTTGTTATCATCATAACAAAATTAGAATTAAATGATAAGGACACTGTAAAACAGTTCTGTAAATTATACAGAACCGAAATCGAATCTACAACTTATCGATTTGAAAACCGTATATTTGATAATATCTATCAATTTTACAGAAGAGTTTTTAATTTTACAGAACTGATAACGAATTATCGATTCTGTAAATTTTTAAGCAACCCAGCATTACTGAGTCTCTTCCTAAATTCAATTATGTTTAATAAAAAAGATAATATAGGTATATTCCAAAACTCAATAATTCGAATATAATATGTTGTTGGATCTTGTTCTAAAATTCAACGTTACCAACTAAATTTCCATGGGGTCCAAATTTTTTTACCGATTTTTCTGATTGATATTTCTTATCAATAATCAGTATCGGAGAATTTATGATCACAGAGGCATTTTTTTTTTGTATTATATGGTTTATTCGAAGTCAATCAATTTTATTATTTTTATTAATAATTGTTAATTATTCTTGTAAAAAGTTATACTTAACGTAAATTTTGAAAATATTTAAATTTATACTTATTTTATAATATATATATAAATTTATAATTCTATCATTTTTTATAACATAAGAATAATGTTGCAATCATTTTAATCATATGTTCCATTATTTAACGTTTTTGATTGACTGAGTAAATGTATGTTAATCAGGTATTAACTTTTAACTTTAAATTATGAAGTCACAAATTAATTATTTAAAAAATATTCTTATTGATTTAACTTTAACCAGTTCATTTTATCATTAGATTTGACAATTGTTGCAAGATTTAGTTTACAAGAACAATGTCAACACCGAATTTTTCATTAGTCTTGTTATGTTTTGCTTATCACTATACATAAACTAGGCGGATCCTTTTCATAATCCCGAATATATTAAATATATATATATATATTATCTTATAATTATATATTTACATTATATATTCTTAGTTCTATGTATTACAAATACAATTAATCAGTTTCTGAATTTTTGTTAAATTTTTATTTTCTATTACATTAAGGTGATCATATTTAAAAAATTACAAAACGGGACATTTCCCCTTCTTTTCTCCGCCCCCTAACCATCAATGGTATTTGTATAACCATTTATTTTGGTTAATCTTTATAAGTAAAAAAAAGATCATTCAAGTCAATTTTCTACAAAAATCCAGAAATTACTTTGAAAAGCGGTTAACTAACAACAAAGAGATATCTATTAGAGCAAAAACGGAAAAATATTATATTAACTAAAAAAAGTTAAATTCTTCAAAAATAAAAAAATATAAATATAATATTCCTATAATATGAAATGATATCAAAAATGCATAAATTCTTATTACTGTGTTAAAATTTTCTATAATATAAAAATTAATTTTAATTAAAAATTATCATAACTAAATGATTATAAAATTAACACAGTAAATAGTCGTCCAGATATAGATGGTGAGAGTTGGTCCTTCGTTTCTTCGGTCTTCGAACACGAATAATATTATTTGAAATTTAAAATCGAAGATAAATCATTACATTCGAAAAATGATTCCGAGTGAATTTCGGTATAATAATATACTAAAATTATAACGAAAAATTCGTTACTTTGTTATTTCTCCTATATTTATAAAATATTTCCGTTATAAAAGATAGTTGTTCTCTACAATTAAGGAAACTACTGGAAAAGTCGAATAATGACCTCTTCAATGTATCAACTATAGAACCTATTTTCTACTAAAAAAATCTCTTGACTCTTCTTCTCGACTATTTTTAGCCGAAGAATTTATACGGACATGAAAAAAAAAAAAAAAAAAAAAAAACATATATCGTCTTAAAACCAATAAATTTATCGTTTCACTGAGAATGTAAAATAACTGCAGCAGTTGAAACGATGACATTTTGTATTAATATAAGTTAAAAGTCAGATAAAAAAATGCAAATAAGATTCGTAAAATGCTGCTATTTTTTATTTTATAAGCGTGTTTTGAATCATTTTGAAATGAAAATACAACAATAAATTGTTATAGAAGTTCAATAATATTTTTTATGTACTTTTTTTCCAAGACATATTATATAATGCGTGATGTGCGTATACGTATCATAATATACGTACCTAAACGTATATTATTCGATACGGTTAAAAATAACATTAGAAGGAAAAAAAACGGACCGTCCCGGTGGCTGCTAGGGGACTGGTTAAGCTCCATAAATAGAAATAACAGGAGGAACACATTACATTATATTATTATTATTATATTGTTATACAATTCGGACGAGCAGGGAAGCAATGCGGAAGACTTACCCGGGGTGGGTATAGCCCCGGACAGTCGCCCGTTCCCCCTTTCAATTTTCGCTCATACATATTCATGATAACTGCATGTACACACATTTATATATATATATATTGTATTTTATATCGCGTACATACTATACACGATGTAATATATGACTCATATATTATAATATTATACCTACTATACAGTCACTGTACAGTATCATACGTAGTGATGTGGATTTTACAGTTTGGTAAATTGATAATTTTTTTCAAATATATTATTCGATAATACAAAAAAAAATTTCGATTAGTCTCATTGAGAACGTATCACACCGGTAAATTTCCTATATATATATATATTATAAGAATGATAAAATAGCAAAACGAATACTTTACGAAGAATTTATTTATAAATTTTTTTTTTTTAAATCTATTATTCGGAATATATTTCCCGGTTATTGTGAAATTTATGTTAGACTCACAGTACCACGAAAAGTTCAAATTGTAGTGCGAAATTAACAAGTGCGTTAATCAAATCAGGAAATTCTACATTTCTACAAATTATAATTTTCATGATAAAAATTATAAAAAAAAAAAATGTATTAAATGTGTAGTACGAAAATCAGAATATTTTAGGGCCTGCTATATAAAAATATAGATATTCAGGAAACGAAACGAATTTACTGATAATATTGAAGTGATATTGGTGAAATGTACTAATTAACATTGAATATTTTTGATCACATGTTTATAATTATCATTATAAATGTGTGTTTACCTACAACATGATGGGTTTTCCTTAAAGAAAAAGTAAACAAGCGAGGGATAATTAATGAATATTTTTAACTGGTTAAGTCAGCTTAAAAAAATCAAGTTAAGTTAAAAGTTACTAGGTGATATATTTTTTTGTTAATTTTGAAAAATCTAACTTAACTTAATAAAAAGTTAAAAATGTCTAATTAACAATGAAACAAAATTTTAAAATACCACCCAGCTGCTAAAATACATTTTTATAATCAAACTAATATTCATTTTTAACAGACAGTACCCTTCACTTCAATATATTTTCTATATTGGATAGACATCGATAATAGAATATAGATCAACACAAATATATCTAACGTTTTAATACAAAAACTTAACTGGCCAGTGTCGCATGATCCAATAAAACGAAAATTTACAACAATTTACCTCGTGTATCCATCTTAACGTTGGTTTATCAGAAATTGAAATTTCCTAAAACAACAATATTACTTGACGTCTAAATATTTTATAAAAATAATGCGAAGACAATGAGAGCCACGAACTTCAGTGATAATACAGTTTTTTTATAATCCTATTTATGTAAAGTATAATATGCAATAATATATTTAAATAGTAGAATATTAGTAAAATTGCATATACTAAAACATAATAACCTTATTCAGAAAATGTGCATTGTTCTTTGTGTAAAATTAAACTTAATTTCGAATGCTTTTACATTCAATTAACTTGAAGTCAACATATTATAAATATTATATTAGGAAATGATAAGAAAAATAATTTAACTTATATAAAATAACTAGTAACTAAACTTAATATAAAAAACTCGTTAAGACGATGTCAATATATAATTCTTAAGAGGTTAAATAGTTGACATTTATTCTTAATAGGGTTCATAGTTATTTAAACATTTAATAAAAAATAGATTTTTCAACAACTCATGAAAGGTGTAAAAATGCACCTATAAAAAAATCGGTCAGATAGAGCGTTAGAAGTGGCGTATCTGAAGCTTAATCCAGGGGGGGGGACGATTTATAAATTTTAATGAACTTACCTCAAAAATAAAACGAGGGGACATAACCCACCTCTCACTGCCAAAAAAAAAAAAGTTGTCAGCATTTTTTTATTATAATGTTCATTTTAAATTTAATATAGACATCAATATTACATTATTAAAAAATGAAAATAAAATCCAAGGGTGGGCGAAGAGGGCCTGTATTCTCTCCAAATTCCGAAAAATATATATACACTATAATTACACAATAAGATATACTTATAATATGTTATATAGATATAATTTTTGACAAATTTTGAAAAAATGCGCACTCTCCCCATAAAAAATTTCTGGCTTCACACAATGATATATTTTTTATAATAATCGTAGTAATTTGTAATATCCAAATCAACAATAAATACTTCAACAATACTATCTTACTAAAACCAAAAGCTAAGTTATGTGTAAAATCATATAAACAGTAGTACGTGTAAGATTGTAATATATATAAGACCAAAGACCAAAGTGTATTTTTTATTTTAATGTTGAATATATATAGGTATTAATAATGTATTTATTATATATACTGCAGGTATTTATTCATAAATTTCATATTTTATTGCCCATTAATAAAGTTTGACATTTACAAAACTATTATTATATACTATAGTTTTAATTTAAGCTTTTTTTCCACATGAATTTTTAAATTTGAACTTTCCCCCGCTAGATTTATACTTGATTTTTTTTTCATGGACCTTTTTTCTTTGGCTTATGTTCCTGTTACCCTACAGAATATATGGTTCATACATTTTTGATTACTAGAATTTCCAACTAAAAAATTCGTATTTTTAAAAACGTTCAAAATAAAAATCACATTTAAAACATGAAAAAAACATCATAAAAAACGTTAAAATGTCCATTTAAATGTTTTTTTTTGTTTCTTTTAAAAAATCTGTTTTTACAATCGTGCATCCCTGTCTATGCCTATAATTCGTTTTTCCTATTTAAATAAAGAAATTATTTTATCTAGGAAATGTGTTCTTTTTTTAAAACAGGAATTAAAAATATTTTAGAATACCTATATGTATATGTACTAAATTATAGACTAAAAATATACTAAAAATGGTCGACATCCTTATCACTGCTTTTTGAAAACAAATTGAAAAACAAATTTAAATTACAATACAAATATAATAATTATTTATCGATACACTCTTACATAGTTACTTGATAAATTATCTATGAAATCATAGAAAATAACACCGCTAAAATCCAAGGGGTGCCCCCCTCTCCTCATATACGTCACTGAGCGTTAGATAATATCATTAGTTATCATATGTTTTTAATTTCGTATTTCTAACATATTTGTAAGTTAATAAAAATGATATAAGTTGTAATAAATATGTAATAAGTTAATGTTTTTTTTTAAAATTATTTACACACTGTATGAACTAATATAATTACTACCTATACTCTGTCATTAACTATCTAACATAACCAGTTAAAAAGCGAACGATTTTCACCAATTCATATATAAATATATTTTAATTAAAATTCAAATGTAATTAATAGACATAAACAGACATATATTAATAAACACTATTAATATTTAAAAAAGTAAAATGTGTGAAATTTTATTAGGTATAATATTTTAAAAAAAATAGTTGAACA
Organism: Pemphigus obesinymphae; assembly: GCA_025469235.1. Lineage (NCBI taxonomy): Eukaryota > Metazoa > Arthropoda > Insecta > Hemiptera > Aphididae > Pemphigus > Pemphigus obesinymphae. Next base: position 19,557 of record JAIPRL010002390.1, on the reverse strand, counting down.
ATAATATTATAAATAAAAAACAATACATTTTTTGAAAAATTAAACTTTCTACGAAACTTATTATTCCCTTCTTGACTTTAAAGTCTGTTAAAATTGTGTTTTTTTTTTGAAATGAAATAAAAAAATTTCGTGCAAAATTAACTGAACTAAATCTCGTTCATTATATTATATTATATTTTCATTGACATGGCCCACATAATATTATGTCGACGAGTTTTCATTATATTTTGAATCGAATAGTAGGTATATACGCGCCGAAACACCGGAAGAGGAAAACCGGATTACGGATCGACGGATTTTCAATTTCACGAACAAACAAAATGGCCGGGAGCCCGTACCGGGTGTGTGTGTATAATGTGATTGGAATTCGGTGGAAAAAATCACGACCACAAGCCACCGGCAAAGGAATTAAAGAATACAAATAAAAAATCACTCCAATAAATATATTAGTCACCAGCAGCAGCAGCAGCAGCAGTAATAGAGTAGGTACAGTATAATAATATATAGTATAATATATATATAGTCGCCGTCGTCGTTGTCGACGTTTGTGCGTATTGCTTTATTGTGTATTATTATGCACACGACCATGTGCGTATACATATATATATATTATTCAAGTGCATATCGTGTGGGGGAAGGGTTGATAAAAAAATCAAATAAAAAAATACCCTATAAATATATATATATATAAGAGAGGCCCAAAACAAATACTTAACTCGGTGGCGCGTCGTTGTATATGCGAACAGAGACGATGGCGGTAGGTACTTGCGTCTGCGGAGGGACCGCCGACCATATGGTAAACGATATACGCGCGAGGGATGCGAAAGTAAACAAATCGCGTGTCCTCTCCGCTGCAGGTCCTCGACCGTATAATTGAAATTAATCATTTTCACTATAGTATATTCATAATATATATATATATATGTACGTGTACATTTAAAGTGTAAGCGTACAAGTATATTATGTCCCCTCCCCAAAAATTTCGATTCCATAATCGACTCTATATGGACGCGTAGACTCGGGCACGTATCTAGATCATCATTTTTTTTTTTTTTTTTGGGGGGGGGGCGATAATTTTTTTAGAAATATTCTAGACCCGAAATTGAAATGCATGTTGTTGGTAAAAGGGGGAGGGGAAGACCGAAAAAGAGATGGGGGGATGTAATGGCGAGTGATATGAGGAAGGTGAGAGTAAGTGAAGAAGATGCGGGAGATAGAGTTAAGTGGAAGTGTAGGACCAGGGTGGCCGACCCCAAATAGTTGGGAGAGAAGGCGAAGGCGAAGGAGAAGAAGAAGAAGAATACTATTATATATTCACTGTGTACCGTGCCGTTCATACAATTACATACAGATTCTCTTGTCCAAAATTAATGAGCCCATCGCAAATTAGTTGTTCGAGTTTCACTGATATCAATGACGCTCGATACCAAAATGAGTCGAAATCGCCGCTGCGTATTCACTACCGAATCGTTTTGTTTGGACGTAAGTATTGTATTCAAAAACGTGGTGTTCCTAGATTACAGGGTTATGATTACTACTGATAACTTTATTGGCATATTGTGGTGAGTTAATTGATACCTTTCTCCTCAGCCATCACTACCGTTCCAAAACATCGATAAAATTTATGACATGTCAAAACATGCCCATTCCAGCGCCGCGACCAGTAAAAATAGAACGGTACACAGTGTCACGGTCTACATGTAATATCGACTTAATATTATAGTAGTGTTAGGTATATTGATACTAAGATATTTTTATTTCATTAAATAACAAAAAATTATGTCGGTACGTCCCTGTAAAAAGTAAATGCTCTTCTGATGTAATTATTTTCTGGTGGCATCTAGATACCGAGAAAAGTCACTCGTTTGCTACGTTCACTCGGGCAGTTCAAATTGAAAATATTCCCTGATTTGTTATGTAAAACCAAGACTTGGTTTTGAAGTGACAAATATTTTAAGTTAGCGGATACTTACGCTAGGCCATAGACCATATAAACTTCAAAACTAGGTTAAACTCATAAATTGAGATTGTACAATAGTTACAGCATTCAAAATAACATAAAATTAAGAAAAAAAATGTACCCAGATATATTACTTCCATTCTCAACAAAATTTGGGATTGGGCCAATATTATAGTACCTGGGTCCTCGGATACAGAACACCCACATAGTTAAATTCAATATACAAACATAAGTACTTTCTATTCCCCAAATTAAATTTGGATAACATAAATATACATAAAAGTAAAATGAATAACGCGGATCTGGAATCATTTTTTAAACGTTCATCTAAAACATTCATTTTTGAATTGAATTCAATGATTCACATTGAATGAAAAATTCGTATATTATATATAGTATCTATACTATATAGTGACATTTTACCATTGCTGGTGCTGGCGATATATAAATACTAATTTTACTACCTCAGTCTCTTACCTTCTTAATACATAATTGAGCCAAATTAATCAAAATCTATTCTTCCTTATTTTGTCTACTATTGAAGCTACTTCTATAGTACCTCTTACATATAATTATTATATAATTTTATGCACTATAGTAACTCCAACTATCCACCTTAACATTTTCATCTCTGCCACACTCATTCTTTGTTTTATCTTCCTATCAACTGCCCAACATCATGTTCCATACATCATTGCAGGTCTCACCACTGATTTCTAAAATTTACCTTTTAACCTAATAGGGATTCTTTTGTCACACAAAACATTTGGAGCTACTCTTCACTTCATCTACCCACATTTAACCCTGTGTTTCATATCATATTCGAACCCCCCATCTCTCTGTACAGCGGACCTTAAATACGTGAACCTATCAACCTCTCCCACTGCACCCCACTCAATTTCATTCCTAGTTTTTCCTTTGTATCTCTTTCACCTAAATCATAATCTGTATAATCACTCTCCCCTTCATACATATCTCCAATTATGTTCACATACACCTTTGGTAATCCTTTCTTTATTAATGTCTACTTTAAGATCTCCCTATAAATTCTATTATAAACCTTTTTTAGAACAAAAAATCCTATATACAATTTATTTTTCCTTTCTCTGTACTTATATATTTAGTACAAAATATTATCTACATTTTTGACATTCCATGCATAAACTCAAATTGTTTTCTAGTAACAGCTATCTCACTTCTTATCCTCTACATCTCCTTGATCTTTAAATGTAACCTCCTTACCTTATTAAATATACCATACCTAAATTCCACTCTACCCAATCAATTGCCTCTCTCGGAAATTCCTCATTTAACAATCCCTCAAAATATGTTTTTCATTTTTTTATTACTTCATATTCCTTTACACTCATACCTCATCTTTATACACCAAACATATCTAAAGTCTCTGGATTGTTTTTCTCTATCCTTAGTCAGCATGTACACTTAATTTTCCCCTTATTTAGTTCCTAAACACTAATAAAACTCATATTTTTATTTAATTATTTTTTAGGAATAATAATTATAATAATTATATTAATGTTATCGAGGTTTATACCTTTTACTGCTTCCCAATATTCAATTAATTCCTCTAAAATATTAGTTATAAAAATATTAATTAAATGTCTATCAACCTAGAAATGAAATGTTAGAAAAATTCCTAATTAAAATTTAATACATGTATACGTCCGAATACATAACTATAACTTTACATTAAAATACAATCACAGTAATGTTGTTAAAACTTTAATCGTAAGGTTAACATTTATTGGGATTTATAAACAAAAAATGATATTGAAAGTCTCAATGTATCTAAACTATTTAGCAGAAGGAATGAAAAATACATATTTTTATGTTGGTTAGTATAACCCCAATTTATTTATATTCCGAAAATTTCCTGTTGTTACATAGTTTTCCTTTAATATTTTATAAGGTGTTTTTTTTTAAATTCTAAAATAGACTTAATTTTTCACTTATGAACACATAGTTCAGTATGGTGTGTGTACTGAACATAATAATAACTTTAACATAGTTAAATTCAATATACAAATATAAGTAAAAATAAGTTTCTATTTCCAAAATTAAGTTTGGATTATATAATTATACAAAAAAGTAAATTAAATAACGAGGATCCGGAATAGTTTTTTGTTCATTTATCAAAAACATAAAAAATTCACATTTGTTTAGATATATAATATTATATCTAGTATAGATAATTGATAGTGACATCTCACCACGGCTAGTGCTGGCACTTTCCATTTCTGAAAAATCATGAAATTACAGTTATTAGTATTCCTATAAGATATAAAAGACTCACTTTAATTGTTATGAGTTATTGCTTCTACTTTTTTTTTTTTTTTTTAAATAAAATCATGAATTTAATATTTCACCAAATATCATGTTTCTTTTGCATTCTAAAGTCTCATAACTCATAGATTATGAGCACAACAAGAAGTGTATTGGTTTAGAAATTTTAATATTTCATATAATTTTTTCGATATATTCAGGAATTTTTTTAAGCGTAAAGGAAAACTACTATTTAAAAGAGGATATTTTTATAAATGGCAAATATATTTAATAAAGTTATTCAATTACTAAATTATACTTTTGGTTTACTAACTTAATTTGCTCAGAATTATATTTTTAATACAATAATTTATCATTGCTTCAGAATATTAAATGATAATAATACATTATCCTGTTCGAGAACTAAGGGGATAATAGACAAACTTTTAACATCTTAATCTGACTGTGAACAAATTTTTATATGGTTTGATTTATAAACAAAATGTTTTAGTTTATAATCGTTTGATGTAGGTACGTCTATGTTATTACTATCTAATAATAAAAATGACCCATATGAAATAGGAATAAAATACTAGTTTGATAAGAAATTTTGTCTCTTGCTAATTCTAATAATTTAAACCAAACATACTTTATATAAGTGAAGTTTTATACATAAATATTTAGTTTTAATTTATATTCAGAATTTATTCGATCTGTTACATTTATAAATTACTGATTAGGAAAACTAAAATAATCAATTACACAATTTTAATGTAATGGGATGATTTTCCAACTGTACATTTATTTTATCAGTTATCAGATTATGTACCTATTAAGTATTTCCATCAGGGTATAATGGATATAACTACGTATAAATATATATAGATTCACAGACACAGTGTATTTTATTATATACTATCATAATAACAGCAATGATATACCGGTGTCTTTTTATATTAACATATAATTACTTACTTCCTCGTTTGCCCTTTTTCAAATTCTCAACATCTATATATAATAAATAATTATTATAGTATACTATAATATTTATTGTGTAACAAATGAATTATGACATATTTTATAATATATAATTACTACCTTAAGTACAACATGTCAACACCTATCCGGTGAAACTCTTTGTAAGTGCAACACCATATGAGTGGAAAACCTTAGATATATAACTATTTTTGAAGTGACAACCTTTTAGTTTAACTGTTTTCGCGTAAAATTCACATACCTCATTTATGTATTGATCATTTTAAAATAAAAATAAATCATAAATTAAATTACTTTAAATTCTACTCGACACAAATAAATCAACCCATAATGTTAACCGTCTAGTTTTTTTAATGATACATTGACACAAATTATTTAAAAAACAATATTTACTTGTGGTATTTATAATAAAAAAAAATATAATATAATACAATAATTGTATATTAATAGGAAAATAAGTTTAGATCGTTAATTTTCTGCATTTTTATGATACATCAAGTATACATTACAAATAAACAATAAATGATAGTGAAATGTAAAGTAATAGTTGATTATCGGTTTTAACAAGATAATTTCGAAGTAGGCTTATTGGACATTTCGGCATGTGCGAATTCGACATAACTATATTTCGAAGCACATATAAAGAACATGTATCTGCATTGATTATAAAAATACTTGATTGAATAGGTTTATTAAAAAGAAAAAAAAATAACAATAAAATAGTTTAATATTTAAAAAGTGAATATGTTAAATAAATACAAAATCGTTCTTTCATCAAGTGAACTCCACTCATGGATTTTATCCATATCGTATGAGGTTTTTTCATTACTTAAACTGTCATTTTTGTATATTTCATGAAATTAATATACATTTTATATACTTTGTGAAATATCACTTTTCATGATTTGGATGAAGTATTTCTCTACATAGTGACATTTCATCATTACATGGACATCCATATTATGATACAAACGTATATTATAGTATATTATTTTTATAGAAATATTAAATAAATTTAACAAATAATACAACATGAATATTTTTAAAATAGTAAAATGGTATCTATATATATATATCTATTTAATTTATATTTCAGGTAAGTAGTCAAAATAAACTGTACAGGTGCACCCATGCACACGACTGTGATGAAATTGAATTTTTAAAATAAATAATGTTTAAACAATTTAATATTCAAATAAACCTATCGTTTTAATAATCAATAATATGCGTGTAAACATTAAAATAAAATAAGTAATTTATAATAACTGTAGTTAAAAATTAGACTAGACATTTTATAAATGTATTAATTTATATTAATAACAAAAATATTTAAAAATAATTAATTATATTTTAAATGTTTTAATTGTATGAATATACTATAAAATATTGTTATATATAAAAATTTAAAAGTGATGTAATTTGATATAGTAAATATGTTTTACAGCATATGGATGTCCAAGTAGTGAATATTTGTTTATAGGTTGAACTATCTAACATTTTATTAACTTTTTTCTAATTAAAATAATCTAATTATTTTTGCACTATTATTAATTGGTTTTAAATTTTAAATATTGAAATTTTAGTTTTATATATGATACATTTAAAACAATTTTCTGAGACATGCATGCGGTTGTATACAAAAATAAATGGTAAGTTTCAATTTAAACGTCATAGGATTGATACAAATGGATAAAATTATAGGCGTAACTTGGGACTTTTTTAGGGAGGAGGGGTCAAATTAAAATATTTTCATTAACTCTTCCCCAAATAAAATTCTGGATATGCACAATATAAATGTATCTTAGTTTTGTTTTATCTCTATAATTATAATTATAGAGAGCTATATCATATTAGATGCAACAAATAAAACGTTAAAATATTATCTTTATATTCTTTTAAAAACAAAATCTTTTATACAAAAATAGCTGAATTCGGGCTTTTAAGTAAAATTTTCGCCAAAAATTTTGAAATTGTTTTTAAAAACGGAAAATAAGCAATAAAAATAAAATTCGTGTCAAGATACTAATTATGTAGATTCATAGTATATTCATCGATATCATATTATTTTTTTAAATTTGAGAACAATGATCAGTCATTGCATTCAAAAGCCTATTCTAAGCGTAGCTCAGTATATCAATATAATAAATTATAAAAAGTTATTTATGATAATTTTATTTTGTTACTTCCCCTAAATTTCTAATACATTTTTGTCAAATAAGGTATGGATCAAGTGTTAATGTTAGGAATATGAGTTTATAATGCTGATGATGAAACATTTATGAGTTATTAATACATGTAGATCATTGTTTTCGAGAATATATCCCAGAAATCTATATTATTTGGTACAAGCATTTGAATTATTGTGGCTACTAAAAGATTATCGAAAGTATGACAAATAATGTACAGATAGCAATGTAAACGGCAATAGTGGCAGCTTCAACGTGAATTTTAGGAATAGTTTCCTTAATTTACGAGCGAAGTACTTCCAGCCCAATTGACCACTTTTTTTGTATATTTTATTTCACAATAATATATTTTTATAATATTATTTTCTATATACTAAAGATAAATTTTATTAACAATATTATCATTTGTATAGCTATATTTTTAAACATTATCATATTTCAATAAAAATCATCAAATATTATTACATTTAAACTGGTACACTACGCCTGAGGTAATGAAATATACTATAAATAAATATTTTAGGAATATTAACAATTCTTCGTCTTCTTCTTCTTCATTGCCTTCTCTACCAACTATTTGTGGTCGGTAACATTGGTGCTATACTTCAATATAAAACTATCTCGGACATTTTCTTAATTTATCCCCAACTTTTTCATATTACATTCTCCACTTATTTTTCGGACTTATCTCCCCCTCTTTCCATCAACATACATTTCCTTTACTAATTTTACTGCCTCAGTCTCTTACCTCCTTAATACGTGCCCGAGTCATCTTAATCTAAATCTATTCTTCCTTATTTTGTCTACTACCGAAGCTACTCCTATACTACTTCTTATATATTATTATTATTATTATTATTATAATATTGTATGCTCTCTAGTAACTCCACCAATTCAACTTAACATTCTCATTTACTCATTCTTTGTTCTATCTTTCTATCTACTGTCCAACATTCTGTTCCATACATTATTGCAGGTCTCCCAACTGCCTTATAAAATTTACATTTTAAGCTAATAGGGATTCTTTTGTCACACAAAACACCTGAAGCTTCTCTTCACAGTTTTTTCCTATGCCCTTTGTGTCGCTTTCACCAAAATAATACTCTATATAATCTGTTTTATTCCTACAAATCCTATGGCCAGTACTTTCCAGACTAGCTCTTGTACTCGCCTCTTTTTATATCTTCAATAATGTTCACTTACATGTTTGGGTATCTATTCCTTATTAATGCCCACTTTAAAATCTCCCTATCATAATTCTTCTCTAGAACAAAAAATACCATACATAATTTATTTTTCCTTTCTCTGTACTTCTCTACACAATATATTGGCATTATTACCTTTCAGGCATAAACCCGAACTGATTTCTAGTAACGATTGTCTCACATCTTATACTTTCATCCAATATCTTTTACCAAATCTTCTTAATGTGGCTCATAAGTGTTGTCCTTCTATAATTTTTAAAATCGTGTATATCTTGATCTTTAAATATTGGTACTACACATATCTTCTTCCATGTTTCTAAAATTTTTCCTTGAACTACTATCTCATTAAAGAACTGTGTCGGCTACTCTATATCTAAATTTCCTAATACTTTCGTACTTCTACTGGTACTGCATCCGGTCCCACTGCTTTCTCATTTTTCATTTTACTCACAGCGATCCACACTTCCTCTTGTCCTATTAAATACACCATACCTAAAATTAACTCTACACGATCAATTGTCTCTTTTGGAAATTCCTCAATTAACAAACACTCAAAATATTTTTTCCATTTCTTTATCACTTAATTTTTCTTTGTTAACACTGTTTTATCCTCATCTTTTATACACCAAACATATCTAAAGTCTCTGGATTGTTTTTCTCTTTCCTTAAACAGCATGTACACTTATATGTCTATTCTTTAGTTCCTAACCACAAAAACAACTCATCATATTTTTATTTTATTATTTTTAAAAAATAATAATTGTAATAGTAATTTTAATATTACCACGATTTATATTTATTAATACTTTCCAATATGCCCGTGATTCTTCTAAAATATTAATTATAAAAATATTAATTAAATGTCTATCAATCTAAAAGTGAAATGCTAAAAACATTCCTGATTGAAAATTTAATACATGTATGTGTCTGAATACAAAACTATAATTTTACATCAAAATACAAAGTCATATTAATGTTATTGGAAAGTTTATCGTAAGAATAACATTTATTGGGGGTTCATAGATAACAAAATATATTGAAGGTTTCAATGCATTCAAAATATTTAGCAGAAGGCAGGAATAATACATCCTTTTAATGTGTTGGTATGTGTAGCCGAATTTTATTATATTCCAAAAATTTCCTTTTGTTACATAGTTTTTCTTTACTATTTTATAACGTGTTTTATTAAATTTTAAAATAAATTGCATTATTCATACATAAAATTTATAATAATAATCATATTCAAACAAAAAATTATAATTATCGTATTATGAAAATAAAAATTTCGCTTTATTTTACATGAAGAATCTAAAAGTTTTGATTTTAAACCATTAAGAAATTTATTTTTTTTGTTTAATAATTATTATTATACTATTTTAAGTGTGTCTAGTCGAATGTTTTCGGTCCAGGGTTTTTTTAAATTAACATACTTGTATTATATTTATATAGTTATGCTATACAGCATTTATTTGTATGTATAAATAATTACTAAATAATATCTATTTTGGTTTTGTTATTTACAGAGAGTAAGTTGATAATTTATCATAAGTATTATATTATTTTATATTCCCTGAGTTTCTTAAAGTTCTAGAACGATGTCTGTTCAAACCAGAAAACAGAAGTTATTGTAGTTAATTTTTACATGTCATAATCCTACGTATTATGCATTAACATATAATGTGTTCATAACGTATGTTAAATTTAATTTGTATTTATTGATAAATATTATAAAAACAATAATTAATTTACTGAATATAAAATGAAAAATCATTTTTAGTTAAATATTTATTTGAAAAAAAAAATGACTTTTTATAGTATTATGTGAATCCGTTGTTTTTTTTTTAATACATGCTTTCATAACTGCTTATATATTACAACTGCTATTGTCTAGAGATCCATTTTTTTTTAAATTCAAACCTAATATTTCTGATAATGCATAGTTATATTCTTACAAATCGTATGATATTCACACGTGTAAGCAATTACATTTTGCACAAATATTTCGATTACAATTATTAATATTAAATATTAATTTTAAATAACTCATAATATGTAGGAAAGTCATTTAAAAAAAAACACAAAATCACTTACTGTTTTCTAAATTTTCGTAAATAATTTCTAAAAATATTAAAAGATAAAAATTTCATATTATATTATATTATATTGAAATTTTTATACAATTATAATTATAAAATGATAAACATTTAAGGTAATTACAAGTTAATAGTTGTAACATGGATTAAAAAATATAAGTTATTATAAAATGTGATATTTATATCTGATTTCAATATAATATATAATTAAATGTATGATGTACACTATATATGTACTATATTTATTAATGCATGATTTTATTTAACAATGTATATATCTTGAAAATTTTTCATACTTGAAAAGAATCATTTTTGCATAGAAAATGTTGGTTTGGAATTATATTTAATGCGTCCAATAGTAAATTATACATTGATCATGTCTCTTTTATCAAATTTAGTAAGATCTACTATCTAGTAGATATTTGGTTTACCAAAAGAGATCTGTAATAAAAATTTCTACTATTTCAGGTTTTTAGAACTTTATTCACGTTCATTAAAATACCTACTGCCTTGATTTTTAAAAATAAATCAATAAATTTATATATAAATTGATGATAATTTGTTCAGAAACCAGTGTATCAAGATAAGCATATTGAGAAATATCCAAGTTTAATTCAAATAGATGCAAAATATGACCATATTATATATTTTCAAACTGAGAGTGATGTTATTATCATATCATATTTTGGGGTCTGATATTTACGTAGTATATCTAGGTCACATATCCACAAACTGCAAAACTAAGTTCCACTGCCTAGTTCCATTAGTTATTTATACGCCTAGGTAGAACTGTTATAAGTTTCAGGGGAGGCTTACATTTTAAGAATCCTAAAATGTACTTATTTATTGATGAAAACTGACGATTCTGCTGAATAATTTTTTATATGAGGGGTTTTTGAGAAAAATGCATTATACACTAAAAATTATAAAACTATAATTATTAAAGATCATTACAAGTTTATATTTATAACATGTATTAAACAATAATAAATCATTAACTATATATTTAGATTATATGTATAAATAAATACCCAGTTTCTACAAAATAATTTGTTTTTATTTAACAAATACGTATTTCGAAAACAATGTTTTCATCTTCAGTGTTAAACAACTACTGAGTCGTTTCGACATTGCATTGCTTTGTTGGTTACTCTGTAACAAGCACTACGCTTTTGGCAGAGAGAATAAAGTATGTAATTAAGTTTTTTTGTTGGGTTTTACATGTAATTAAATGTGGGTTTAGGAGAGTTTATGATGTGGGTTGGGGGATAGGGTAGCTGTAGATATGGAGTCTATATTGTTTTGGGTTTAAGTAGTGTTTGTTGTGGATAGCGGGTGGTTGATAAAGAGTTCTTTGGACGATGGTCTATTAAGTATATCTGTAATGTGTGGGAAGCTAGAATTTTGGATTTTTTGCCTTAGGGCTATTTTTTGGGTATTTATAGAGCCTCTAATTGTGGGAATTAGTGTGGAGTTTCGTATCGTAAGATTGGACACGTACCAGGGGCTGTTTGTTATCTGCCTGAAGATTGTGGACTGGACCGCTTCGAGATTTTTCCAAGTAGTTTGGGATAGATTGGAGGACCAGGAGGACGCCGCGTAGAGAAGAATTGGCCGTATGTAAATTTTGTATAAATGAAATTTGGTACGCAGAGGGAGTGAGCTTGCGGGGTTGATTAGGGGATAAAGTTTGTATTTAATGTATTTTGAGCGGTTGATTAAGTTTTTGACGTGGGTGTTGAATTTGAGATTGCTATCTATTGAAATGCCTAAATATTTAATTGTTTTGGACCAGGGGATTTCTTTTTGGCCGAATAGGATTTTTAGGGTGTCGGATGATGATTTGTGGGAAAATAATATAGCGGATGTTTTTTTTGAATTTAGCGTGATTTTCCAATCAGCGAACCATGGCATGGCGAGGTCTATTTGGCGTTGGAGTTTGCTGGCTACTACGGTGTTGGAGATGCCAGTTGAATAGAATACCGTATCGTCAGCGAACAAGGCTAATTGGGAGTCAGGGTGTTTGGGCATGTCGTTGATGTATAGATTAAATAGTTGAGGGGACAGGCAGGACCCTTGAGGCTCTCCTGCTTGGACTTTGTGCGGGGATGATTGCGTATCGCCTATCTTGATTTTAAATACTCGATCTTCGAGGAATGATTTTACCAGGTATAGCAGCTGGGCTGGAATTTGAAGAAGAATAAGTTTATACAGTAGGCCGGCGTGCCATACCTTATCAAAGGCCTTCTCGATATCGAGCAGAGCCGCAGCTGTGACTTTTCTGGTATTAGTCTTATTAGTTATATGGTCGATGACATTGATTAATTTGGTGGAGGAACGGAAACCGAATTGCTCACTGCGAATTTTGGGCATGGTATGGATAAGAGCCTGTTAAGAATTAGTCTTTCGAAGACTTTCGCCATGGTGTTTAAAAGGGAGATTGGGCGGTGATTTTTGGGGAGTTTGTTGTCCTTACCCGGTTTTGGAATCATTACTACCGTGGCGATTTTCCACGGAGCGGGGAAATATTTTAGGCGGGCGCCGCCATTGAAGATGTTGCAGAGGATAGTAATGATTTTCCTGCCTGAGTGTTTGAGGGCTATGTTGGGGATTTCGTCCGGACCTGGGGCCTTTCTGTTGGGGAATTTTCGTATGGTATTCTATACTTCACCCGGGGAGAAGAAGATGTTGTTGGGGATTGGGCGGTTTTCGTAGGACGACAGAGTGTGGGATACTATTTGCTCTAGGCGACTTGGGAGTGTGGGAGTGGTGAATTGGTTTTCCATTATGTCGGCAAAGAGTTCGGATTTTTCCTTACGATTGTAATGAAGGATGCCCGTTTCGTCTTTTAGGGGATTTTCGGCTGGGGGTTTTTTGAGAAGGGATTTCGTGAGTTTGAAAATTTGTTGCGGTTTGCCGGGAGAGTTATCGATTATGGTACCAAGAAAGTTGTTCCACTCGTCTTCACGGTGAGACGCAAGAAGGTCTTTGACCAATGAGGATTGGCGGTTAAGTAGGGTTTTGATCGCGGGGTCTCTCGTCCTTTGCCAAAGTGACCTGAGCCTACGCTTGCGGGAGATGTGATTTTTAATGAAGTACGGGAGATCTGATTGGCGAGCTGAAGGTGTGGTTGTTAATAAGAACGTTTGGATTGTTTGCGAGATGTGGGATGAGATTTTTCCGATGGCTGAGTTTATTTCTGGGATTGAAGAATATTTGACCGTTGGGGCGGGGGAATTGCACATGAATTCGGAGAATTTTTGCCATTCCGTGACTTGGCGTGGCTTTGGTGGGGATATTTGCGCTGGATTGAGAAAGATGTCGAGTAGGATTGGTGTGTGGTCCGAGGAAAGCTCGTCAGAAAGGTTTTCGAGGTGGTAGCCTATAGAATCTGTCTTCATGATGGCTACGTCGAGCACATCTGGAGAGTGATTGGGATTGGTGGGATAGCGAGTGGGGGTGTCCGGGGCTATTATCGTGGCATCTACTCTTTGATCTATGTATTGGGCCAGTAGTTTACCTGCAGGGTTGTTCTTGCGACTGAACCAGGATGAGTGCTTTGCGTTTAGGTCGCCAGCGATTATGGTGTTAAGAGGTGTGTTAAGCAGGGTTTCGATGTCTGCGGTTTGAAGAGGGGATTTGGGACTTTTATATACAGCTACTAGTCTTATTTCGTGATTTCCTAGCAGGATGTGAATGACGGTATTATTGATTGAGGAAGTGTTGATTTGGATATGGTGATGAATGAGCCTGCGGTGGATAAGGATCGCCGTACGCCCTCGTGGGTGGTTTGCCATTGACTGGGGGTTTGTTAGTGGTGTATGTGTGGAAGTTCGGTAGTTTAAATTGGGTGTTGGAATTGAGGTGGTTTTCGTTAAGTAAAAGGATGTCAATATTTTTTGTTTTCACAAGGTTGAGGAGTTCAAGGCGTTTTCGAGATACGCCTTGACAGTTCCAGAACATTATGCGTGTGTTATTCATTGCGACGGATGATTAGGGGTAGGATGGAAGTAATGATTGTCATGAGGACGTCTTGGATGTTGGCTGCTCCTGAGGAAAGATCAGAGAGCAGTTTTGTTGGTATTTGGATTGTGGCTTCGGCGTTGTGGTGGTTGAATGCGTTGTTGCTCAGGGCATTGGCGTAAGTTTTTGTGGAATTTGCGAATACTTGAGTTTGCGGAGGTTGAGTTTGTACTTGAGTTTGGAGTTTAATAGTAGTTTGAGGTTGAGTTTGGAATTTATTTGAGGGTTTGTTAACAGTATGGGGTTGAGGTTAAATTTGAATGAGTTTGTTGAGGGGGTTTTGGGCCAACTTGGCTGCTTTAGTTTTGAGGAATTCGGGGCAGTGTTTATAGCTAGCGGCGTGGAGTCCAAGGCAGTTGATGCATTTTGGGATTTCTTCCTTAAGTTTTGCGCACTCTTTGGCTAGATGATCGCCCACGCATTTGACACACCTCGGGGTGTATCCGCAGTAGGAACTTGAGTGCCCGAATCTTTGGCAGTTATGACATTGAGCTGGGTTGGTCGATCGGTAGGGTTCTATTTTAACGGAGATGTAGAAGATGGAATGTACGTTGAAGATTTCCTTGCTGGCGGGGCAATTATTTAAGGTAATCATATAGAGAGGAAGTTTCCTACCGTCTTTGATAAACTGTCTAACGTAGGATACGTCGTAGCCTAATGAGGTTAGTTCTTCGCCGACTTCCTCTTCGATGACATCGTTGGGTAGACCCTTGATGACCACCTTCAGAGTCCTTTCGGCGGGTTTTGGGAAGGTGTGGAACTCCATGCTGGTAGTTCTACAGTATTTTTGGACAATCCTAAACATTTGCGGGTCTACGCATTGTACCTTAACATTGTCGTTTTTGAATGTTTTAACCGTTATGCAATTGGGGGTGCAGTGGCCATTAGCTTGGCGGCGTGTTTTCTCCAAGCCGTGGCGGGAATAATGATTGGTGGAGGAAGTGGGATCGTGGTTTCTTTAATCTGAGTGTTAGGTGTTTTCATTGGAGTTGGATTATCGGAGTGGTAGGAGTTTGATGATGAGGCGCTGCGTGTGGACATTGAGTCAGAATTTGCGGTCGAAGAGCGGGCCGAGTTTGCTGGGGAAGCGGAGGATTGCTTGCGCATTTTCCTGTTGGCGCGTTTACGAGCCGATCTGGATAGAATGGGCGAAGAAATCGGACTAGCAGGGCGTTTCCTCGGGGATCTCGGAGAGCGACTACGCGATTTCGGCGAGGATGGAGTTTTACGCGCGGGTGGCGACATTACGGAGTTTGCGGTGAGCGGTTGTGCAAGGGCAGGTAGAGGGAGCGTTGTGGGAAAGTCGAGCGAGCCCGACCGAGTGGCACTCGCAACGACGCGCGCGGAATACTCACTAACGGCCAGGGTCCGGCTGTGTAAAATTTTTCTGCTGGAAGTGGCGATGCTGTGCAGCGACGCAATGTTGATGACCTGCGCAGTCGTGTTGGCAGCCGCGAGCTAGACTTTACGGCTACGCACGATAAGCTGGATGTTGGCAGCTGTGTTCAAGGCAACAGCGTACGGACTCTACGATGAGAATCGCCAAGCAACGTACGTGTGTACTGGACTGCAGCTGAAGACGGAATGATCGGAATGATCTGTTCAGAAAATGTCTCGGTATATAAGTGTATTGCTGGCCATTTTCTCGTGTTTTGATTGGTCGTTCTCCGATTCCCGGTTTCCCGAAGTTCCTGTGTTCTGGTTGGTGTTTTATCAGGTTTACTAGTTGGTACGGCGTGTTGTGTGGCCGAATGGGTTTTTATGTATTGGCCCTGAAAATGGCTATTTTCGTCTTGAACCGTTGAGGGCCGAGGGTGTTCCGTTACATACTATATAGATCTGTGTATACATTGTGATTAATAAATATCAATTAATCGACTAGGTATCTATAATATATATTCTAAAAAAAAAAAAAAAAAAAAAGGTAAAAATATACATTTTGGTTTTATTGGAGAAAATAATAATATTAAGTCTTTATAAATATTATCTTTCAGAAAATGTCATATAGTTAATCCCAATATTTATCCCAACGATATACTAAATTGTGAAATATTGGATCCAATCTTCTTTAAAAATTTTAATTCAGTGTTCTTTTCTAGTTTTATTTTTTTCACTTGCATCTAAAATTATTATTCATTGAACACGGATTAAAGTCCGTGGAATAGGAAAAAGTCACATATGAGTTGAAGTCAAGTGAATTAAGAGCGTTGTTGATATTATTTTAAATGTTATCAATTACTTTATCTTTGTGCAAAAGCATATTTTTACTGCATAAAAATATCTGGTAGAGAGTTTCCTGATTGATGATCAATTATCTTCGATAATTCATCTCTTTTCATATAAATTCTGTTTGGTTTAATTATTTCGGGACCACACAAAAAATTAAAATGTCTAAAAACTACTAACAAATTAAGTTTTTTTATGTTTTCATCAAGTCTAATTCACAATTTCATACATAATTAGTGTTAAATGTTTTTAGGATTTATCAATATACCGAATCCTCAATACCCATGTTTACTCAATAACGTACGAGTACATAATTAAAATTTAACATACACAATACTGGTACCACATACATTATACATTAATCTAATATATCTATAACAATCACGTTTCAGCCTTGTAAGACATTGTTGGAAAGTTGTTTGAAATATAAGATTATCCTCTGAAACATACACGTGTGTTGATAACTTTAACACACGTGGCATCGTACATTAGTCGAATGGCAAACTCCTTTATCGTTGTTCTTAAGACAACGTATTGTCTGTATTATAATCTGTATTATAATAAGTTTAATTTTAATATTATAATAAATAAACTAATGAACAGTCGGTAATTGGTAATTTTATTAATTTGTATTTTTGTTTCTATTCTAAATATATCTCATAATTAATGTAAGTATTTTTTTTGTCTTTATTTTATTGATTTACATTTGCAAATTGTTAAACAGAAGAACCGGTATCGAGAACCGAAAGAAAAATTTTTGGAACCAATAAGAACCGGTACCGATTATTTTTCAAGAACCAGCACTGAAAAATAATAGCTAAAAATTGTATACAAGGTTGAATGTACGTTAGTATAAGACGTATAAGTAGTGCATAAATCTTGAAAAAAATGTCATAATTTATTTTTGTATAGCCATTCAAATTTTTTTCAATTATACTATAGATTTTCAGATATTCAAGTCCAATAGTTGGTATATGAGATTTCAAGACCTGAAAATATTTAATATAACATTAGTCGTACATTATTTTAACTAAGTTTAAAAATCGACGGTTAAATTTATTTTAGACTGGAGCGTACCGAGGCATAAATAATGTTGATTTTTTATTTTTTATTAACAATCATTTTCGCACAGCAACGGCAATTTTAATTTATATCAGAATTATTGACTACTAACATTCAACACATTGGCGGATCGAGTAATATTACCGCAGGCTACCTTTTAAGAGTCTTAAGCATATCAAGTACATCAGACCCAATAGACCTAAAAGAAGAAATAGCGAATGCACAAGGCGAACACTACACATTAACTTACACATATTAATCATATATATACATCCTGATATAGAATGAACTCTTATTCTAATTCACTCGCGATTTGTGTGGAAATCAATGAAAAAAAACATAAAATTATGGGTAAAAATATCATACAGGAATACCAACATTAAAAAAATTAAAATGCATGTATAAATATTTAGGTCTAAAAATCATGAGAGTATATTAAGTATTGTTTCGTGTACAATTTATAGAATATTATTACAAAACGTAATATTTTACTTCCTTTTTCCTATAATAATTCAAATTTTGTATAAATGGTATTGTACACATATAATACTTTCATATATAATTCGACAATATTTTACGTTTGTTCTTTATAATCGACATTCAAATGTATCAGACCGACTAAATGTGGTTTTCATTTCATCTGGGAAATGGACGATGATAATTTGTCATTTTAACACAACTTGGATTCGTCGGATCGAAATGGTGAATATACAAGAATAAAGCGTATTCCTAAAACATCAAGAAAAATAATTATAAATTATTGTAAAATAAGATCCTTGTTAGTTTCGACTCGCACGAAAATATTTTGATAAATAAATAACGTCACTACGACCATATTAAACATCTATCAATCATGCAGATGATTACGAATTGTGTTTAGACCACAACAAGATTTCGACTGGAATTTTCAGGGTATATCCAACACGCCCAGAAAGAAACACCACATAACGTTATTGCGTATAAAGTCTATCATAATATTATATATTAAAATTTAAAAATAACACATTGCTCATTAATTTAAAAAAAATATTCTGAGCTAAACTTGAGTATGACTATCGGGTATTAGTATAGGTATTCAATACAATATATACATCATACGAGTGTTTGTGATAATATAGTTGCAATCTCATATTATTTCTTATTAGTTATTATTAACTAGTGGTATAAAAACGGTTTAAAAATTTTTCTTTGATATAATTTAAGTAATGCCAGTATTGCTGATATTGTATTAAACTGTTAGATCTTAAAATAAAAAATAATACTTTTATGGCTTTAATATTTATATGTAAAATATGAGTGATGTACTCGATATAGTTGGATGTAATATATGTTTCTTTATATATTATGTAAATGTCATACGGTTTAGTATTCAATTATTCTCAATCTTATCATTTATTATTATTATTTATTATTATTATTATTATTATTATTATTATTATTATTATTATTATTATTATTATTATTATTATTATTATTATTATTATTATTATTATTATTATTATTATTATTATTATTATTATTAT
>JAIPRL010002389.1:45976-60992 GCA_025469235.1 Pemphigus obesinymphae | reverse complement strand
TATGGCATTTTGGTTAGATTTAGAGCTTAAACACCTATTATCAAATTTAACGAGAAGAATAATTTCGAGTGAACCTCATGGGCTTTTTATAAAATATTGTCAGAAAAAAAAGTTACGGCATTTTTAGGTTTTGATATTTTTAAATAGCTTTAACTTATTCGTCAGACGATATTTTACAAAATG
Source organism: Pemphigus obesinymphae (assembly GCA_025469235.1). NCBI lineage: Eukaryota > Metazoa > Arthropoda > Insecta > Hemiptera > Aphididae > Pemphigus > Pemphigus obesinymphae. The sequence continues at coordinate 60,809 of JAIPRL010002389.1, read as the reverse complement.
CCCATGAGGTTCACTCGAAAATATTCCTCGCTTTAAATTTTGTAATAGGTGTTTATACTCTAAATTTAACCTAAACACCAAAATTTCAATTCTGCGTAGTGTAATTTCGCTATATTATCTGTTAGATAGACAGAGACAACAAATGCCGGGTGTAACATCCTCTTAAGTGAAGTAGGAAAAGTGTTCACGTCCGCGGACCGCGAACTACGATTGCAGTCTACAATATTATTGACAGTCGTGTGACAAATCGTCTATAATATCGTATATTGTATATAGTTGAATATTTGATATTTTCCATATCACCATGGACAATAGCGTTATTGTGGAACTTTTAAAAATGTTTATGTTAGGTGCAAATTATGTGTGTAATTAAAATTGTATTCAACTGCAAAAATAAGCAATTTAAATTTAAAAAAACATAATATTACAGTAAATACAATTATGAATTTACAAAGAACCTAATAAGTAATGATAATATTTAAAAGTTAATATGGGTATTGGTATTACGTAGGTACCTATCTAACTATTAATCCATTAAGGGGCGTCCAATAATTACGTGAGGTGATTTTGGTAATGTTTCGACCACTTCCCCCCCCCCCAAGGTGAGATGTCATGATATCTAGCTCGACCCTCTCCCCCACCCCCCAATAACATGTGATATTTTTCATAATGTCATATCAATATTTAGTGTAAATACCTTAAATACTTAATTTAACCCAGTTCTCTTACAATTCTACAGTTTCTGACGGAAAAAAAAAAATTACATGATATTTTCCGAAACCCCTCTCTCACCCCCCCCCCCCCCGTGAGATTGGGTGAGATTCGGCTCGATTTACTCTATTGTTCTTATCTAATTGTTTAATTTTTGTCATATTATATTCTATAAAGTATAATATTATTAAATGTTTTATTTTTTTCATAATATATTTATGTCTTCAGTTGTATGCTGACATTTCAGATGTTTCATCTTCACATATTATATATATATTCACTGTTCCTGATTTTATTAACATAGGTACTGTTAGCTGCATAGTAAAACTGGGAATATTCCTCCGAAAATAGAACGTGCAATAGTTCGTATATATGTTAATTTATGAACACATATTTAGTGATAAATTTTAAACATTTTAACGCGAAAAGTTTTTAAGCAAAGTTCTTCAGTAAGTTGAACGGATTGAAAAAACAATTGTGGGTGGTTTTATTTAATCTGCCCCGGTATCATGTAAATGTTCAAACCGCCTCTGTAAGAAAGTATTGTTGATGTAAGTATTTATTGTTTGATTTGGTTATTACTTATCACCACGATTATTATGAACAAATATATCGTTTATATAGCATTTGTAATCCAGTATAGCGGATCCATAAATGTTTTATGCTCATGCTCTTGAGTGATTTTGTAGGTACCTACCCTTTTTTCTAAAATTACATCTATATAACATATTATAAGTATGTATTTTTGGAATTTGGAGAGAGCGCTCGCCCCCTTCGCCCCCTTCGCCCCCTTTGTAATCTAAATTCAAAGTATATACGAGTATATTATTACATTATTTTATATTTATTATAATAATAAAAATAGGTGCCTACTTATATCACATGAAAACTTCATGTTTCCGGTGTATAATGAATAATGTTCTGTGTAAATGATAATATGAAATTCAAATGGCCAATGTTTTATAAGTAGCATGGTTTATAGAATTATATTTATAATCAATAGAACAAATTATGGTTGAAATCGATAAGAATCGAAAAAATATCTTTTAATCCGTGGTATACATTCGATGATATCGCGAATGGGTCTTGGCCCAGTGTCATTTCAGTGACAATTTATTTGGAACGACCTTTTTTTTTTCAACAAAACTTCTAAGATAGAACCATAAAATGTACAGGTAATTAAAAATACATTATAATAGCATTAAGTACTTTAGTATATACTATATATATGTAGGTACCTATATGAATGTGTACACTGTACATGCTGACATGTATACTAATAAACCTAGAAATGTCATCACACCCTTTAAAATTATAAATTGTCTGTGTTGTATTTTTTCTAATTATTATTGAAAATAATTAATTATAATTAATTAATAATAAAAATATTATGGTATTCTGTTCAGTCTCCCCCGCGAGGAGGTACTCGCAAGAGACCTCCGAAAAGACGAGATATAATATTTATGTTTTATATTCATATACGTTTGTTATTGTATATTAAAGTGTTTTGTATTAAGATTTGTTTTATTAATTTGTGTTGCCGTATTATACGTCAAAACCTACATTGACGTATACGACAAAGTTGGCCCCAACGGGACTCGAAGCTCCACGACTCCACAAGATTAAAATTTTTTTTTGCGGTTCAGTACACTTGCCAAGGATTCGATAACTACGACCGACATATAGACGGAACAAGGATTTCACATCAAGACTTTGGATTTTTTTTTAATTGTACGACCGAATACAAGTTTTGCCAAGGTATTTTGTATTTTTTTTCTCCTTGAGTAAAAAAATGTTGTTTTTGGTTTTGACCAAACTTGTTTTTGTGTGTAGAAGCTTTTACCTACATTAATTCTGCCTCCTGAGTTTAGGGAATTATTTGATTTTACGTGTAAAAATACGTTTTATTTTTAGTTTTTTATTGCATGTTTTATATGAAGAAAAAAAACCTACATTTCCGTGTTTTATAAATACGATTTTGAGTACCTACCATAGATAGGTACATATCTGTATTTTTTGACGTGTGTGAAATACGTTTTTCAAGTTTTTTTTATTGTATGTTTTCTATATAAAAAAAACTTACATTTTTTTGTTTCGTATCTGATTAATACGATTTTCAATGTACTAAAGTTAGATAGGTACATATTTTCCACGTATATGAAACATCTTTGGCTTGCCCAAAACCTTGAAGACATTTTTGTGGTTTAGGTGTAATCGATTTTTACACGTTTACATTTTCACCACTTGCTAGGTAAAGATTTTTTTACCAAAACGCTAGTCTTTTATTGGGAAATATTTTTTTTCTCTTATTTTTATTTTATTATATTTTTTTCTCCCCCTTCAAATTTAATTTTATTTAATTTTTTCGAACAATTCACATAATTTTCTTTAAATATAAATTGGAATATGAGCGATCAAAATTTGGCCCTCTCTGAAGTTTCCAATTTAATTAATAAAATGACTGATATTTATTCTTTAATGAAAGATCAGCTTATTAACTTGTGCTCATTAAAAATAATTAAATATTTCAGGTAAGGTTGATAAGGATTTACAACCTAAACTGGTTAGGTATTTCAGAGAGAGATTAAAATCCAATGATATAGACGATAGTATATAGACGAGGTAGAAGGAAATACAATTATTCAAAATACTATAACACATTGTAATACAAAACCTACATTGACGTATACGACAGTATCTACAAAATATTTTGTGTAGATACCTCATATTGCTAAAATAAAACATAAAACCAATTATTCAATATTTTATATAGATACCAACCTACATTCGATTTTTAAAATTCAAAAATGACTTAAAATGCTGTTTTAAAAAAATGTTTTTTAATTTTATTGATGTTTAAAACAGCTGATGTTATAAAAGTTCTAAACAAAATCAATGTGTTGTTTTTCTGACGTGTCAGACATTACAACCCTGCCTACCTATATTAGGCTCTTAAATCATAATAGGTAATGTGTAATAAAATTATAACATAATGTTGATTATCTATTTAGTAGGGTATGCCATATAAAGATATTAGAAGTATACTAAAATAACTTCACCAAATATACACCTTTGGCCTTCGAATTTTGATCTTGCCCCGAGTGGGATATTTATCCTGCAGGCGCGCTTGCATATTATTCGTGTATACCGTATATGTAGGTATAGAAATAATTTTAAACTTTAATAAGCACTAAAAAAACAAAAATGTCAATAAAACGATCGTTCGACGGCATGAATTTACTTGAGATTATCCGTTTGTCGATACTGAACATATAATCGTTGGATTGCCAAAAGTTAAACAGCTATTATTATTTATTTATGTACAGTAAGTATAGCTGTTTTGATATTTACCTTTTTTACCTGACATTTTTCATCCGTTATATCCCCAAAATCAAATCGCAAAGCACGATTGCGCAAAGCGTACCTACCTTTTTGGAAAAACAATGTTACTATTTGTCAATATGGAATTTTTTCATACACCTAAACCGTATTCAACTTGCAATGTTACTTACTCGACATGGTGGTCCGAGTGAACGAATATAAATACCTGGATATTTTAATATTTTGTAAGCGATTTTCGATACGAAATGGCCAAAAGTTCACGGTTGGTTACCAGTTTGTTGGTTTTATAAGGAGTTTTAATAAAGTAATAATAATACGTATAATAAGTTTGTGTAACTAGTTGTACACACAACGCAGTGACTAAAAAATCATTATTATATTGTCATAATAATATTTTTGGCATACTTGTAATTTACAGCTCACACACACTAATGTTCAAATACATACATTAACACGACCAAAATGTGCATGCGGTCCCATTCATTTAATTTTTAAAATAATGAAAATTTCAAAATATTTAAATATTAATTTAATATAATTTCAAAGTAAGTACCTATCGTTTTTTCGATGAAATAAAACCACAGTTGACAAAATAACAAGTTATATAGGTATATTCTTGACTTTCATATTTTGTTTTGTGGTTATAGTGTTTTTACTCTGCATACAATCATAAGCGCAACTAGGGAGGCTTTGCGGACTTAGCTCCCCAAAATTATCCATAGCCCTCCAAATATATAATTGATATTGACCTTTTTATTTCGCTTATTTACGTTTTTTTTTTTTTTTTTTTTTTAGACAATATTAAGGGTGAAGCCCTCCCCCCGAGATTTTAGAGCTAGTCGTGCCACTACATACAATGCTTGCATTTACAATTACTCGCAGAAGAAAATTTGGAGAAAAATTAAAGTCAGAAACAGGTTTTTAGAAATACTATTATGAACAATATTAAAATTTTATTTCACTTTTTTTACGTTAGAGTTTACTTTATTTATATGTATGTAGTAACCTACGTTTGTATATAGATTTTAGAATTTTCGACATTATTTATGTAATTAGGTTAAGTACCTGTACATTAACGTTAAATAAATTGTTAAATTGATCGAGTATTGAAATTTAGTACTTATAGGACGGAGACCGCCCAAGCAGCTCCGTTCAATTATTCGGCAATACGGCAATAACACTCGTCCCGTATACCAATTATTATCGTCTTCCATTATTTCGTCGCGCCTGGATAAATATCCAAACGCAAAAAAAATGCTTAATAATAATAATAATATTATTGTTGTTTCTTATCATTAACGTGAAAATTATCATTATCAACTTCGGCATTCCCATGGTACGGAAACATCATATAACACATCGTTTGTTCGGAATGTACGTCGTGTAATTGCCTACTAATAATTTCACCAACGATTATTTGCAAATTAATATTCAAATAGGTGCCATTCGTAAATCATTGTCTAATATATTGTACTAATTGTTTTTTATATTTATTTTTGATTCCGAAATCGACATTTTTTTTTTTTTGTTTTTTTTTTCGAACATTTATTACGTTATAATAGGTAAGTGGATGTATAGTGATTTTTTAACAATAATAAGAATTCCAGAATTACTTTAAAACGTACTTACTCGGATTTTCGCAGGTTTATAGTCATTCAATCAAAGTAGACGAGTCTGTGCCGATTGCAATGGAGCGTAACGATAACAATGAAGAACTAAAGATCAGTAATACCCATTTTGATGCGATAAAATTGTTGGAAGGAGCATTACAGAAAATGGATGGAATTATATCTTTAGGTTTGTACATATTAATTTGATTTAAAAAAAAATTTACAATAATATCTAACTATTTTTCGATGTTTTTTTTATATAGGTACCTAACATACCTAGGTATAAAAATTTAATATTTATTATGTAGGTTTCAATGAATTTAAATAATATAAAAATCAATTAAAAATACTTATAATATTTCGTAACATTTTGTACAGGTTCATCGCTAGGCATTTATCGGTCTTAAATAGACTTTACCGCCTAATTCTACAATTTAGATTTAATTAAATTTTTTAATTTTGTAGTTTTGAGTGCTATAAATGGTGGTCAGACTTGATTTGAAAGTTGTATACATGTATATACACCTATATATGACGGTCTGCCCGTTGCATCATGTCGTATTGGTTGTTCACAGATAAATACACAATCGGCGTTGTGCCATATTAACTTAGTTTTTTGTATTCTGAAGATAATTTTTATAAAAACTGTTCATGTGAGAGAAGCGATCAAATGACCCTGCATGGTTGATAGATGCAGTTAAAGTACAATTAAAACGTATTTAATTTTACCCGTTACTTACTCGACATGAGGTTTTACAGCAAATAAAGTAATATTTTCGATTTAAACTATCTAAGTAAGCGGAATGATCAATTTACCTTTCCTGGTTTATAAGTTTGATAACAAAACATAAAATAATGATCAAAATTATTGACAATTATATCTTGACACCTGTACAACTTGTAATTGGCGCTATGAAATTGACCGTTTTAAAATAGCTATAATTGTCTAACCATTTGCTTCTGCAATAAAATTTTCATTTTGTATTTTCGGAATTGGGAGAAAAAGAACTATTAATTTAGAAAAATAATTTTAAATTTCCATTTGTTCCATTTATTGTGGTAGAAGTTCGTTTAAAATTAAAAAATGATCAAATATTTAATTAAATGAATAATTATTACTTAGAAATATAGGTAATTCACCACTAAAGTGCTGTAAGTAAAAAAAAAAAAAATTAATAAAGGTAATTATGGTGATATATATACAATTTCTACGTCATTTTTGAAAGAAATACTACTCTAACACATAAAACATAAGCTAAAGATACAATTATTATTTTTGAATATTGTAACATACCACTGCTAAGCTAAAAAGCCATATTATATACATTTATAGATATAATGTTTAGCCCATATGGCAAACGTTTATTTGCAGCCATTAGATCAGTTATTATGTCATATACTATCTACCAACAATTTTTAGGTGGCATATGCTATTTATATGAAATGATTTTTCTACGATTTTTGTTTTTTTATATTTAACAATTGAATATTGATAGTTAAATATAGAATTAAATTACAAGGAGATACCAAAGACAATTGGTAAATAAAATAATAAAATAAGAACAAATTTTAAACAATATAATATATTAATATACATTTTAAGAAGTTTATGGTTGTCTTTTTTTAAACTTTGAATTATAGGTAGGCAGTAAGTTCACTCATTTTTTAAAGATTTGATTTTATGTAAATGACATATGACATGTATATCCAAGTGTATATAGTTATTAATTATTGTTACCTAGTAGTATTTGGCATAAATGCAGTTCAGTTTCCAATTGCCTTTTTCAAATTTTTGTTTTGAATATATGTGTTTATTTATTCTAAAGAGAATGGTGAAGTCAGATTTTGATAGTCCCTTACTTTCAAAATTATAAACAAAATCTTCATTTTTTTTTTAAGTGTAATTACTTTGTGAGTATTAACTTTTTTAAAATTTTAAAGATACATATTTTTACACTTAATAAAATGGTACAGGCATAAATTGAATGTATACTTACTTTTCAAGATGTAAGAAAAAATGTATTTTGGTATTTTTTTTTTTAATGCAATAACTTTTTGAACAATTTAAAAAAAAAAAAAGTTAATAGCCTGTATTTAGAAGTTTTTAGTAAAATAAGAATTCACTTAACTAACTTACCTTTTGAGTTATAAGTTTAAAAACTGTGAAGATTTAGGTACTCCTAACTATTTCCTCTGAAATACTTTAATCACCAATATCTTCTAAATTTTTAGGCGTGTTTAAAAACCAATTCAAAAAATTATATAAAAAATAATAATAAAGTTTTTGCTTAAAACTTGAAAAGTAAGTATGATATTTAATTTTTGTTTTCTTCATTTTATTTGGCATAAAAAATTTGTATTCTTAAAATTTAAAAACAGTTAATATTCACAAAGTTATTGCACGTTTTTAAAAATTAAGTGGTAAAATTGGGACATAATAAATAAATTGGTAACATCCACTATTAAAATATGACAAACTTTTAAAAAAAACCTAGTATACTATATTATATTTTATTTATTAGGTACTAAATAACAATTTTGAATGTTTATACATAAATTAATATTATATAATCAAGCAAAATATAAACATTATTAAATATTTATATATTTTATATTGATAAGCAGGCAAATTCAGCCTACTGGAGACATACTATTGGTGAGATTTAATTCAAATGTTTGATGTAGAAAAACTATTATTACCTATCTTATTAGGTTTGAAAAGTCCACATAGCTTATTATGTTTTGTTAAAAAAAAATATATATAATATTATTGATTTTATTTATTTTACACATTATTATTATAATTACAATTTGCAAGTTATAACTGTGCACTGTGTGTTTATTAATGAACTCTCAACTTAGTTTTTATTTTAATTTATTTTTCTAAAAGCTTTCAATAAATTATAATTATTATTCATAGTAATGTATTTATTAAATTAATATTAAAATTGCAATATGCAAATATATTAATGTTATAATTATATGTAAATATAAATTGGTTATTAGTTCTTGTATTTAATATAATAAATATTGTTTTAATTAAATTTCCTTATTATTATTTATACTTTTATTGGTAATTCAATATTAATAAACAAGTCATATAGACATATACATTATACATATTATATCAAAAATACATTTTTTTAAATTTTTTTGTTATATCACTTATAATTATTATCTGAATTCTTTTTAGTGAATATTTTGTTGCTTATTATTTTTCTTTAAAGTATTATACATTTTTAATATTTGCATGAATTCTATTTTAAAATATTAGTAATATATAATTATATTAGTAGTAATATTAATAATTAAATATTTAAATGTTGATTCATTATTAGATTAAGTGAGAGCTAAAAAATATATTAGTTTTATAATTATATGTTTTTTAGAAGGAATAAAGGTTTGATATTAATTTAATATTTTATATATTATATATTATATAATTATTATATTAATGCATTATGTATTTTAATGTGTGAATTGTTTTTTAGAGCCCCCATCAAATTCAAAATATTCAAACAACTCAAATGTGCAGACTGTATTAAACGATTTTATTCAACAAGTAATTTTTCGAATGCATATCTAATTAATATATAAAAAATTTAATTTCTGATTAATTTTTAGAAAAATAATGATGATCCATCTTGTAAGTTGGAGTCATTCAAACTTCAAGTTGCCATGTTAAACAATCAGGTTGATACACTTGTAAGAAAATTAAATCATCTAGAAAAGTATCTTTCACAACAAACTGAATTAAGAAAAATAGCTGAAAATAGACTCCAAGAGGTATTTCATCAAATTTGTTTACAATTTATTTATTTTTATTACGATATTATTTTGTAGGAAATGATTTTGAAATCAAAACTAGAAACGGAAAAACTTGAGATTATTGCTATGCTAACCAATTTTAAATTACTTAATATAAAGCTGACTAAGGAAAATACTGATCTTAAAGAAATACTTATAAATAATCAAAATAAACCGAATCCAGTATCATCATGTACACCAGATACGGTAATGCATTTCAAAATATAATATTATTATTACATTTAATGGGTATTAATTTAATTTTATATTGACATTTAATTTAAATTGTAGGTACATTAAATAAATGACTAATAATATCTTAAATGGATATGCTTTGCATAGTTTTTTTGTATACTAAACTGTAAACCAAAGCTTTATTCTACCAACATACTTTACAACATTTCACTTTACACCTTTTAATTTTCAAAAAATGCTAAGTGCAAAATATTTTTATTCTACATTCATGTTAAATAGATGACTAGTATAGTAACATTTTGAAAATTGCGTGATTACTATTCAATTTATTTTTTTTTTTTGTCATTATTTAAAAGCTGTTATCATTTACCATTATTTTGTCAATTCAAAACATAGCCTTAAATTTTAAAAATCTAAAAGTGAATAGCCATAACATATATAATTAAAATCTGTGCCATATTGACTGTTGCTACGTAAACTTGTCACTTTGATTTTATAGGTGATTAATTCGATATTTTGTCTTTATTTTGAATAAATTCACAGTATCACTAAATATATATGTTACAATAGCATCAACTACCTTTGAACGCATCTACTGACAGAAGTAGTATATATGCAGTATATTGCACCAGTACCGTGTCACTAAGCACTATTTCTAAACCAATTTAAAGAGTTGTTACTTTTCAAATGTTGCTTTATTTTTATCAGTACCTATTTTTATAAATACCTATCTTACTTAAAATAAATTCAACTTGAATTTGAGAAATCCTAAAACACTTATTCCGTTTGCAAAACTCAAAATAAATATGTTCTTTATAAGATATTAGGTATATCTGTTTTTTCTAAACCATCTCTAATGTCTAATAACTACTTTATTATTAATATATTTACTAAAAAAAACAACGAAAAAAAGGTACTATACAATGTTTAATTAGTGTTAGAAATAATTAATTAAAAAATTGCAGTCAATTAATTCTTTGCAGTTTCTTAAGAAAATACTTGAAAATTTTCAACAAAAACCATTTAGAATAAAACATAGAATATATTATAAAAGGAGTAAACTTATAATTTTTCGTTTTAAATTTTTCACATTTTCAAAAAAATTTATGTGGATCAAAAAACAGAATTAAAAGTAAAAAGTACAAAATGAAGAGTTGCAAATTGTTTGGTGGAATAGGCTCCAGGGCTTAAAATTGTTTTCAAAAGTAGTGGTAACCGTTATTAAGTGGGTTTTTAATTACATATATTATATAGATAAACATTTTTTGGAAAATTTAAAAAATTTTAAATGTAATTAACTGGTGTAAAACCACTTCCTGTATTTTTAGAATATCCACTTCTCAGTTTAAAACTACTTCCTACTACTTATAACCAATTACTGGCCATATATTGCTTTTAACTTACTAAATAGTTAATTACAATTTTAAAACCATTATAAAATGTATGACTACCCAGTACACATAGTCCAGATTTTTGCCTGTGCTTTCTAGTCTAGGAATATTTGTTAGATTATTAGAATATTCTAATTGTTTTTTAATTTAATTATTTTGATAATTATTGTAATATAATAGGTAGGTACAGAAAATTAAAACACATTTAAATGCACAATGTGACAAAATAAAAATAAAATGTATGTAATGAATATATACTACTATGTACACAGAATAGTATAATGATTGATGTAGAAAACAACATTAAAATATTTTTTTAATTTTTCGTTATCTTAAATTTTGTTTTATTATACCAGCTATAAGGATCAGCATTTAGGAAAACACAAAACCATGTTATGCACTGTCAAAATGTTCAATTATAATTGACATAACAATGTCATATTATAATAAAATAACAAGTACAAAGTATTATTTTCTACTAAATTGAAAATATCAGATATCAACATTTCAAAGCTTTTTTGAGAAAAATTAAAATTTAAAGATTTAAGATTATTCAACATTTAATTGTATTAAATAAAATATTTATACTCCGGGCACGTTAAGAGTGTACACAAATTTCGGACGAAAACCAATAGCCATTGGTTCTCAACATTATACTGTCGTGCTGCCGTCACAATAATGTCGTATTCACAGGCACACAAAATTCAAAAAATTTGATAACCCCTATTGAAAAACTGTCACTTGGCGTATGACGGGCAGCGCTCATTTTTCGTGCCCCCAACTATAGTAATACAAATTAATACAATTTACGTACTAAATATTGTAGGAAAAAATGTTCCACAATTTCTAATTGGGGAGGGGCGCTGGGGAAATGTACCTACGTACGTTTTTTCCATCTACTAAACCAGTGTCATAGCCAGAATTTTTATTTTTTTTTGGGGGGGGGGGCTGATAACTTTTTATATAGGGGAGGCTTAAATAGAATAGAAAAAATAAAAATCTGTAAACTAACATTTTAAATTTTTGCAGCGACCTTCATATGAAATACAATTTAAATATAGGTATATATGGTTACGTTATAGCATTGATTATATATAGGTAGTACTACTATATAATCAATGGTTATAGCCACTGTAGTGAACAATTGTATATGTGGACTTGTCCAATTGTTCTATGGATTCCATTAATTTAGGAAAATTATAAAGCTATCATAATACGAAAATAGATTTAAATTCAAATTAACGAAAAACTGATTTCACCAACATTAATTTTTATAATATTCAATATTATTTTATTAAAAAATTATTAAACATTTTTTCCTTTTGTAGTCTTTTAATGGTTAGTTATTATATAAAAATTAAAATAATAAACTTACCTTTTTATGATCCATAGTTAAATTTGTGTTTATAATAAATGAAAATATTTAATAAGAAATTAGTGTAAAATTGTGATGTAGGAATGTATTGTACCAACGTTATGCACTATGGAATACAATACACAAATGACAAAATTAATATGCACTTCCCGTTTAAAGAAAAAATCTCACAATATAAGCTGAAAATAGCTTAAAGTAAAGCATAATAATATATTGTATTAGTTACTATAAATTATATATAATAAAAATAACCACCATCAAGACGTGAACCTCTATTGAAAATAAAATAAAACACTAAAACACTATTATTAATTATAATACTATAATTATAGGTACAGGCGTAACTATTTTAAATACTTAAATAGACAGGCAAATATAAATTCCAAAACCTGTGTAGAGATACATAACGTTTCCGGTCTGTAGTAATAACATTTTACCAACAATTTTGTATTGCTCCAAATACCCAAATATACTGTTTAAAATTTATGAATAAAATTATGATTTGCATTCCAAAATATTGGCAATTTATTCTGAACCAATCTGAAAAAATGGAGGAGTTCCATGAATTTTAACCCTGAACAAGATTTCATAGCAGTACTATCGATGTTGTAGCCATTATAACTTTAAAAATATCACCTGTGCTTTTTTGGGTTAAAAATTTGATAATAAAATGAAGTTAATACTTACAAGTTAGAATATTATAGTTTCAAAATATTAGAAACATTCGGAAATGTGGTGGGCTGGCCCCCCATCACTAAAACATCGATAGCGGCTAAAATAATCGGTTGCAAATTAGTTGCAAAATATTGACACTGGTTTGGAGTTAATCGGACAATGTGGGGGGGCCAACTTCACGCACATCAAAGTATTACAAAATAGAGATTAAATTATTATAAACATTAATGTAATATATGAATGATTAAATAAAGATAAACATAAACAATATTAATAATATATATAAATAACAATAATTTATTTTTTGCATTTTGAAGGAAAAGCGGTTTTTTATTATTTTTAACATAGCCATCATAGAACTAAACAAATTATTTATCAAGTTTTAGGGGAACCCCGGTTACCGGTTATAAGTTCTGCTATTTACATTATTTGATTGTTTGTTTTTTAAATTTAAATCTAGTAAATGATAGTAAATATATTAAATTTTATATCTTCATCCTAAAAAAAATAATATAATCTGTAGTTTAGTATTTAGGTATAGACATGACTATATTTTATATAAACAAGAATTATGATTACTAAAAAGAATATTAAATGTTTGCAATTTTGAACTTTTTATTGGATTAAAATGGGTAAACTATTATGTGTTTAATTTATGTATTATTTTATAAACTATTTTAGAATAGAAATGTATTATTTTATTATTACCAATATTTTTCCATTCATTAAGATGATAACTATTTCATTTAGAGCTCCCAGTTTGAACGATCAAAAACTCGTAGTTCATCACGATTTTATTGTAGTTTACCTCGTCATATTGTATCCAAAAAGAAAAGTGAAACCAAAAACTCTAATACTGAAACATTAAAAGATATAACTGAATCATGTGCAAATTTAATTAATAGAAGATCACAGTTTGACAAATGTTCTTCAGCTCCCAATTTAGGTAAATATTTGTGTTCAGAGTAATATTTGTAATAAAAATACATCATCATTATATAATCATTATATCATAAAAATATTTAATATCAAAATTATGAATTAATTAAAAGTTTATCAACAAATAATGAACATTGAGTATTTCAAGACAGTATTTTAATTTACACGTTTTTATTAGCTACTAAATTATTTATCATAAATATTTTTATATTTATATAAATTATTTGTTATTTAGTTGATTCAAAAATCAATTATCAAAATGAACAAATATTGGAAAATAATTCAAGCATTTTTTCCAGTACTAAAATTTATTCATTTCAAAAGTAAGAATTAATATTATAAATATTTATAATGAACTAATATAAGCATAATATATTATTATTTTTATATTTCAGTTCCAATATACCATTTGGTGAATGGAATCGCCAGCAATTATGTGATTGGTTTGCTGAACAAGGTATTAGTTATGTTCTACAAGAATCAAAACAGTGGCCTACTTCTGGAAAAGAATTGATTTGTTCATCCATCAGTGATATTGATGATAAATTTAAATTTAAAGTGAGTTAATAAGTTTACTTATATAATTAGTACGTAGGTGGTTCAGAAAGTAAGTTCCGATTGCGGATTGTGAGCGGAGGAGTGGGAGTAGAGACATGGTCTTGGCGGCGTCGCGTAAACCTGTTCAGTCTGCGTCTGTCAGTACGCTGTGAAGGTTGGTCGGGTATTTCTGCGCGCTCTAGTAATAAAATCAAATGGCTGCTGCGAGTGAAACTCCCGCCGGCGCAATT
>JAIPRL010002389.1:0-45876 GCA_025469235.1 Pemphigus obesinymphae | reverse complement strand
TTGGGGCGCAGCGCTTCGTGAACGATGATGAGTTGAAAGATCGCGTCAACCAGTGGCTAAATGAACAGGCGGCGGAATTTTATTCAGTGGGAATTGAAAAACTTCTTTATAGATACGACAAGTGCTTTAATGTTGGTGGAAATTATGTAGAAAAATAGTTTAAAGTATGCTCTGTAAGATGTATATAATAAAAAGTCTGTAAATGCATTGAGTATTTTTTTATACTAAAACGGAACTTACTTTCCGAACTATCCCCGTATATCAATACAGTAAATAGGGGTTTTAAATGTATTTTTTTTTTATATAGTTTAAATAATAAATTTATACATAAAGCCTAGAAAATAGTAATTTTAATTAGTTATTTTGTCTTAATAAAAATATATGCATAATTATGAATCTAATACATATATAGTCATTAAAATATTGATACTTACAGAAAATTGTTAGTATTCCATTTTTATTCATTTGTAATGCAAAATAATTTTAGACTATCTGAAAATAAATTACGCTGTATCTTCATCACTGAGTGCTCGGGTAAATTATGAAGCATCAAGTACTCAGTTACATTGTAGTACATCAGGTACTCAAATTGATAACACAAGATTAAATTTTGACAATTTTAATTATTTTTCGACCCACCTAGAGATCACAAACTATGATAGTATGGACTAAAAATGATGAGGAAGATAGGTGGTAGTGGTGCAATTACATTTTATCACTGTGAATTAATAAGTATAAATCTAAGTGATTATCTGTCATTTTAACTTAGCGATCCCATGTCATAAGTATCATGTAGTCAACATCTAAATATGTTGTCAAAACTATTAACTGTTTCAATCGCATAGATTCACATTTATGTTTACTATGACAGTTTGTCCGCACATTTTAATCTACTATTTCTACTACATGCAATCTTAGTTAGTGCTGAAAACCGGGCAGGTTCATTTGCTTTCTTCTGTATGGTCACAACCAAACAATATGAGTTTTGGATGCTCAGACTGATGTCAGTAAGATTTTTTTTTTAATTTAAAATTTAAATTCATTAAGTTAAGGAGTATACAACACTTGACGTGTTTTGTAAGGATAATCTTTTTTTAAAACATGGTATAATTAAATAATTTAAAATATATATGTTATTCATATAATTGTTTGCCTTTCATTGTGTATAATTTAGTTTTCTTATATTAGGTACCTAATTTATTTTATTTTTAGTTATTTGTTTTGTCTTTGCACTTTAATGTTTCATTTAAATATCAATTAAACTAATGTTTACAGATTATTGGAAATTAATTTAATTACTTTAAATTTATCACACATAATATTATTTAATTTAATTTGTTTAGCATTGGCTACATCGAAAAAAATTACATTTAGCTCTTCAATGTGAAAGAGACCAAAATAAATTATTTGACGAAGACAAATATTTAGCCAAAGCAAGATACCTTAATACGGCTTGGGTATTACAATGGTTAGACGACATTGGACTTCCGCAATTTAAAGATCCATTTTCACAGGCAGCCATTGATGGTATTCTTTTACACAGACTAACTAAAGATGATTTTCTAACGATGCAGAATGGAAATTCAGATCTAAATTTTTCTAGTCTTCGATTTGGAATTAAAGTAAATATAAATTTATTAAATACTAATCATTATGTTTATTTATAATAAAAATATATGAATGTATACTATATAGGTATTAAGGAATAATAACTTTGATCCTGAGTGTTTAATACGTCGAGCAAATGTTAACAAAACTGAAGATAATTGTAATCTATCACTGTGGACAACACATAGAGTAATGGAATGGCTTTGTTCTGTTAATTTAGCTGAATATGCTTCTAATTTAAGGGGTTCTGGTAAATATTTCATATTTTATTTCATTAATATATAAAATACACATACATTTTTTAAAAAAACATGACACATTGAAAAAATGCACTTCTCAAAAAATAGTCAGATTTTAATCATGTGTTTTTTTTTTATTTCAAAGAAGAAAATTTGCATTCTACTTTGACTTTCAAAATTTAAATTTCAGAAACTATTATAAGTGTAAATAATTATAATGTTTGATACTTATTTAAAAATTTATTTTTCTGAAATTATTTAAAATTTAATCAAAAATTTGAGTCATTACAACTTGTAGAAAATATTATTTTTTCAAATAAAAAAAAAAAGTTGTGCGCAGGTGGAAGAAGTTGATATCCTAATCAGTCTTTGATTAAGATAGAATATTATTCTTACTTTAAATTTGAAAGCAAAGATATATTTATAATTGCATTTAAAAGATAATTCTTTATTGTGTATAATAGTTTATACATATTATACCTATATAAAAAATAAAATATAAAAATAAATATATATATTGTAAAAATAACAATAATATATATATAAGTAAAATAAATATAATATATATTATAAAAAATATATATATAAAAATGAAAATGTGCCCAGAGTATTCAAAAAAAGATAATAGATAACAACTAGTTTTGACCATAAGTCATTCATCAGGTTACAAATGAAAAATAAAAAACAAAAAAAGGAATAAAAAAATATCAAAATTAATAATTATAATACTTACATAGAATATATTATAAATAATAAGAAACAAATTATGAAACAATGACTAGTAATAATAGTAGATATATTAAAATAGCTGTTGGAAAATTATGTATCGTTATCTAATAATATGTATTGGTAAATATCTAAATTAAATAATAAAATACTATTATTATATTAAATTATTAATAATACAAATTAATACACTATTAAAATCATTGTTTTATTTCATTATAAATGAGTAATTCTTCAAATACTAAATTTACATACATATTTTTTTGGTTATTTAATATTATTAAATATCTTTCTATATTGAACTGTATACTATGACATTCTAAGACGTGCTTAGCAAAATTAGATTTAGGAAATGATTTTTTTAATTTTATTTCTGAAATATGTTCTATGTATCGAATTTTGAAACTTTTTCTACTTTGATATTAACAATTTTTATAATTTAGGTTTAAAGATAGAAGTGGTCATACAACAAAAAATATTTAGGTATTTTTTTCTTCTCGTATAACTAAAGACTACTCTTATGTATGTATATATATAGGTCGTTATCCACCTCAAAGAAAAGTTTATTGAGTATCCATAAAATTCCACGCTTGATGTATTTATGTTATTAATATTATAATTTATGTTATTATTTGTTTCAATTTAGGTGTTCATGGTGGGTTAATAGTGTATGAGGACAGATTTACATCTGATCTTCTAGCTGACATTTTATTCATCCAACAAAGTAAAACTTTACTCAGACGTCATTTGAATATACAGTTTAGCCAATTGTTAGGAATAGATTTGAATCAAAAAAAGAGAGATGCACAGTCTAAATCTAAGTATAGACCATTGACCATATCATCAAAAACTAAAGTAAGTAAAATATTGCTGATTGGTAAAAAAGAATGTAATAAAATTTCACTTGTTCTTGTTTGCTATCTTGTATTTCTTTGATTTAGATTCAGAAAAAATCACAGTTTTCGTTGAAGAGAAAAAAAAATAATGAACTGGCAATTGGCGATTTAATTTGCCCGATTGAAGATTAAAACTATTAATTTTATTTAATTTTACGTAGTTAAACCAAAGTTAAAATACTTTTAGTACATGACAAAAAAGACTTATTGCTTATTATTTCATTTTTTTTATTTAATCTTGTTTGTTTATTTGTTTAAATAATTTTAACAATAATTTAGAAAGTACCCACTAACAAAATATTGATTAAATTATTTATAAACGGGTTAAAAATCCGTTTTTTTTTTATTTATATATTTTATCAATACTATTATATAAACTTGCTAATTAATATAATGAAATATTACAAATGTGGATTTTTGACATTCATTTGTAGCATTGTTATAAATAATTATAATCCAAAGCACATAATATGAGCACTGACTCACATGACCACATAACCACCACGTGAACTATAACATTAAAATGTTTGACCATCACCTTGATCAATTGTTAAAATATTTTGAAAAATATTATCGTATTATAAATATGTATAATGTATATTTTAATTTGTGATTTTAAAATGTGTAAAAACTATCACACATAATAGTAATAGTTAATGTATAAAATAATATATTGAGTGTAATGAACAGTGCTCCTAACGATAAAGTTTGTCATCTATTATTAAAATATCAATTATGAATTTAAATATAATTATCAATTATAAATATTATCAAGAGCCAGATAATAATAATCACAGGAATATAAGAGTAAATAATAATTAGTTAATGGTATATCCATAAAAATAAAAGTATTTTATTTTTATTTCAGTATTTGTATTTAAATTTACTATTTCAAATACTATTATTTGTGTGTTTGAATGTTGTTTTTAAAAGATTTTTTATAGAACTTGGTAACATTCAAAACTAATAGGGTACCCTCTTTTTCATTTTTAATAGGTACCTATCCAAATATTAACAATTGATACATATATTTTGTTTAATTTTATTCTGTTGGAGTTTTAGACCAGATGAGTTTTCTTCATAAATAACTTGAATGAAACATATTATTCCCCTTAATAAAAAAAACCGTTCTTATTCATTTACTTTATCTATTCAAAATTTATCCTTTCATACATAAAAATCCACGGTGTTCCGTTCACAAGGTCTCGGCTCGTAGTTTGGGGACCCTTTTGTATTTACAGGTCCGTCACATAATGTTCGTGAAGAGAGCCCATGAGATTTGCGAGACTTAACAAACTATTTAAACAATGTATTCCAACTACAAAATTTTTATATAATAACTCAATTTATTAATGTCATATTTTGATAATGGGTGCGTTTCACTTGGACGCTTAGAATGTTTTAAGCGCAGTTCTCATGTCGCGTTCCACCAGGAATTTATAAGTGCTTACACTACCTCCCTGAATCTTGAGTGCTACGTCATTGTTCAGCTCTCACAAACGCCAAAACCAAATTGGTAGTGTGGCGTAAGCATTTGCAATATCTTATCAGTTTATCACAATAATTGAAAAAAAAACGACCAGTAATCAATTAATTTATTTAATTTTTTTACAAACCAATTTTACTGATCATAATAATAATATTGTTAATCTAAAAAGTTTTAAAAACTTCAATATTTTTAACTATACCAATATTATAATAATTTAAGGTCCGGATTTGTATGCACTAAAAATGTTTTAAATAATATGCATTTATGAATCAAAAAAACATGCACCTAATGTGCTATGGAAATTTTCAAGAAATATGCAAAAATATTCTCTTATCCAAAATATGTATATATGCATTTAAATTCAAATTAATTTTTTTATCAATATTTCTTACTTTCAAATTAAATGAAAAATGTAAAAATAAATACTTTTTAAGTCATGAAATAATATAGGTACTATATATTTGTATTGATTTAAACAGTCTTTTTTTAAACATTATTCAGTCAAACAAAAATAAATTATTTAGTTAACAATAACAACAATATTCATTAAACAAATTATTATATATATATATTGGTAAATATCAATTGGTTATTGATATTTTTGATTAGAATTCAATAAAATATAAGCTTAATTATTTAATTTTGTTTAAAGCAGTATTAAATATTAAAAACATAACAAGGTTCTTACCTAAATATAAAAAATATACAAAAAAATGTAATTATTACAAAAAAAAAAAAAAAAAAAATGATAATAATAAAGAAACAATACAAAAAAAAAACATTTAAACAAATAAAAATATATTTCAATTAATAAGAAAAACATTTAATATACAGATATAATATAATTTAATATAATAGAATAACAGAATTTTTATAATAATATATTTTTCCATACGCTCTAGTGTTATATTTATCCTTCTGTCTTTATATATGTTTATAAAAACCAAACGATATCTCCACTTCCACTGATGTCAGTGGTGCATACTTCAGATTGGCAACAGAACTTGAACAGAAGTTTTGTGGAAGTTGGATTTCATTATTTCCTAATAAGATTAGTCCAATTCGTCCTAATACTTGAATTCCTTTATTTTTGTTATACAGTTGAGATATTTTAGTTTTTATTACAGAATCTTTGTCACTGAGTATATTTGAATATTTTTTTGAAATTATATTTTTCGCAATCTCTAAGAATTATAGTAAAGTTAATTCAGTAGGTATTTTCTAAATTTGTAATTGCACTAATGAGGCCAGAAAAGTGAATTTTTATAAATGCTAAATCATTTTTCGCTGAAACCAAATTAAACATTTTCTTGAAATTTTTGAATATTTTAAGTTATTTAATTGGAATTGATATGTAGTAGATATTAAAAATAACCTAATTAAATTTCCAATTATATCAAATTTAATACTAGAAAATGGGTAAATAACATACAATTTCTTGTCAAAAATTGAGTACCTACATAATACAAAGTACACATCATTGTAAAACTAATACATTCCTCGCTTCATGATTTTTCGATGTTTCATAATGTTTTCAATGGTAGTTGATGTTTTTTCTATATTATGTTTTATTTTATATCATTTAATGACATGTATGTTAATATATTTTCAAATACGTTAATATTTTAAGTTTTATTTGGTTTTAAATTAACTGTAATTTTTTAATGTGTAAGGCGTATAATCTAACCAGCAGATGATAGATAATAACGCTGTCATATAGGTAAGTGTATAACAGTAGACATAGACACATGGTCAATATATAAAATTAAAACTCGAGAAGAACTCATTGTTCGTACTAGCAAATGGTAAATAATAATACTGTCATATATTAGTATATACAACATACCTACTCAATATAACAAAATAGGTACAAACGTATATCGACATTTGCTGTGTCTGTGCCTTCTAAAATTATATGTAATAGTTATGTAAAATTTAAAAGTATCATAGACATAGGCAGCACGGATTGGGCCGGCGGTAAGCAAAAGGATTTCCCAATAGGTTGTTATAATATACTTTATATATATATAATAAAAAAAATGAATATATATATGAGCCGCCTAAATTGAATTTTCCCAGCTCAAATTTGAATTCCAATCTGTCCCTTCGAAATAGGTACTAAACAGATAATAATCCTCCGTCTTTATTTTCAAGGTAGGTGTATAATACTTTTTGTTATTAAAAATTAAACAAATTAAATTTAAAAAATATTTTTCAGACAGGACTGTCAATATTATTATTATTATTATATTAACTTATATATATATATATATAAATATTATATTATTATATCAATAATTATTGTTAGAAATATTGGAATTTTTTTAATGGTAAAATGATTATAATTATAATTTTTTTTTTCTTCTATTAATCGTTAACAATTCACACTGCGGTCCACTTGGAATCGTAAGCAAAGCGATTGTAAGTGTTTGTTTCCAAGTGGAACGGTTCGTAAGCGTGAGCGATGTGAGCGCCTAAAATATTGTTATCATTGATAACTTATCAAATTGGACTCCGTGTTTCTGTGGTTCAACAACTTAGTAGTCTACAAGGCGAATTCACACCTATTAGAACCCAGTAGCTCACACTGGAGTTTTTAGTTACTCTATGGCTTAGAGGTGATTAAGTTATGCGAGTTCCTCAAAACACTAGCTGATGGACAATTCATTGTTAATTGGATTTCGATGTTCCTCATAACATTTTATTACTTTAATAATCAAATTGTTTCTTGATGCGTCGGATTGTCAATCAATGTAATTAAACGGTTAAATCTATTCTGTGAGTGTACTAAACTTTAATAACCGAAGGATGTAAATGATAACATATAGCTCTACATTAATTATAATTGTAAGTGTTAACCGTGCATAGGTACTGTGTTTTGTCATGAAATTGTTAGAACAGTTTTATAACCGAACTGGGTTCCTTGACTTACAAACAGATACGCTAACCGATTGAAAACCGGACGAATTAGTCTATTATACGTAACACACAATCGACTATTCTTTTTTCGTAATAATACCCATTTTATTTGTCTCGCCTCTGTTAGCAACGTAGTTAGGCTCTCGTGTGAATCCACCTTTACACTTGTAAACATAATTATCAGTATTTATTTATCAATGAATTATTATAAATCAAAACAATAATTAATTTTATTTAGAAGTGAATTGGGTGTTATTTTTTAACTAATAAGTAGGTACTAGCTTGTACATATTATCTTAACAAGTTAATTATATGATAAAATGTGTATTTAAAAATAATTTGATTTTGGAATGAACGTTCAATTTGTCGTACAGGTAAATAATGTACCTAAAGCTTTTTTAAAATCCAAACATCTTCGGTTAACGCTAAAGATGACAATAATATAGTAACAAAATATGTAGGCATTTATAACTGCGTTTTTTGTTGCTTTATTGTTATTCTTAATTTTATTTATTGTAATCATATTGTTCCTTTTTCCTTTATTGTTAGATAGCCCCAAGTTTTCCAGTGTATTTAAATAAATAATTTAAGTACCTACCTATGTCATTATTAATATCGTTAAGCAATAATTAATTTCTTATAAATGTTAGCTGCATATTTTGATTTGCAAATATTGTGAAAATATAATTTTCTACATTTCTTCTGGTTATCACCATATATCTATAACAACTGCACAGTCCTTTAATAAAATGGGTACTATGTTGTAATTTATTATCGTAATCATTATCATTATTCTTTTCACATTTATTTATTTAAAAAAAATTGAAATACCTATTGGTATTTTCAGGTCTATCTGCAGATTGTGCCACTACTCTGCAACTCTTATTAATTACCGTGTAGATAGGTACAAAATATCATAAACGGTAATTATATTATTCTTATTAAATACCTACTCATATTCTATTTTTTTCTACAAATATGGACCCAATATTATATTATTTTAATTTTTCTTTTTGTAGTATACCTTCTAATTTCTTCCTTACACCTTTGATAGTAGTGTCAGTGAGTCATGGACTGACATAACATCTTATTGTATATTTTATATGGGCCACAGTCATTTTCTCCCCAAGCATGATTTTACGGAAAACGATCATTCCTCGTTTTTCATTTCCTCGTCCCATTTGTTATATGAACCAAAGGCACCCTGTTTATTTTTATCATATAGGATTTATGCAAAATATCTATCTTCATTTGATTACAAGGTATAGGTACTATATATTTTAATAGTTAATATTTATACTTTATCTTGTTACTTACTCGACAAAGTGTTTCTTACATTAATATGTTGAATTAAAATATTCGAGTGAGTATAGTAAAAAAATATTTATACTGACAGTGGACAAATTCATAATAGGTAATTAAATATAAAGGTAATTAATATTAATAATAAATAATATTAAATTATATATACCTGTATATAAAACTACCTTTAAATGTATGTTTTTATATCAAGACTATATCTGGAGGTCAATCCATTATTCATTCCTTACTCGGACTAGATAGTGTTGTATTATTTTAGATTTGCAAACAAAGGTAAATCATTGCATTAACAATTCTGTGATGTTCGAAATATTATTTTGCAATTTATAACAATTATTTAGGTATACTACTGGGATAAAGTTATTTTTTTTATGTACCTACTAGATTACATTTCTTATCTGAGAATCTGACTCTTTCTACTTAAAAAAGTGTATATTAAAAATAAAAAAATAAAAATTCAATTTTTTTATTTAAATTTCTGAAAAACTGTTTAAAAATATATTATTTTGTAATATCAAAATAATGATACTTTAAGTATTTGGTGTAAATTTTGATTCTTTGGCTTTATTATTTTACAATATATAACAATTTTTGGTTATAAACTATTATCCATATAGTACCTACATAAAAAAAATTATCATTTTTAGGTATAATTTTGTAATGATTTAATGTATACTATTATTTTATGTCCTAATCTCCATTTAAAAGATTAAATAAATTAAAGAAAAGAAATCCACAAAATTTAAAATAATTTATAGATACTTACCTACATATTATTTATACTATTTTTGTTTTTATTTATTTGAAATTTTTAGATTTAAATATTAAATACAACTATAAGAATACAATTTTACTATGGATAATACTCATTGTCTTCAACTGAATGATGATCCAGTTCAATTTGACCCTGCAAGTGTCAGCAAAACAACAAATGTATTCTATGATGAGATAACTGAACAAGTAATTGAATACATTTTATTAATATTTATAATTTGAGTACTTGTGGATAATTTATATAAATGAAAATATAACCCAAATCCACAGAAATTGTATTTGCTTACAGTAAATAGTAAATTTTTATGGATTTGGGTTTTATTTTAATTTATATATTTTATTAAATTTATTTTTAGAATTGTATTGATAAATCCAATTAAATATCAGCTAATAATATAATTGTTAAATATTGTTAATTCATTGCAACTAGATTATAATAATTCAATGTAATATAGTAATATATTATAATTAAAAAGTACTACATTTTTCATTTGTAGATTATTTTCGATATTTAAAGGTATCTCAAAATCATGGATATAAAGTATAATAAGCAAATGTGCATGCACTTTAATGATAATCAAGCATTTAAAACATTTAAAATATACCACACATTTGTACATACAAATTTACGTATCATTAACAAAAATAGTCCACGGGGGCATGCCCCAGTCGAGAGTCTATAGTTTAATGAAACACACTGTAATGTGTTAGTTATATATTAAATATTATAAAAACTATATAAATTGTATTCACATAAACTACACTTGTGTTCTTTTAGTTTATCGCTTTACAATTTTAAATTATTATTTATTGTGTATTAAATACTAATAGTATATATTATTTTAGATAATTACAGTTCATTCTGGTGAGATGACAGAAATAATTGTAACATCTAGTACTCGTTGTAGAGAAAATATGGTATTTAAAACAGAAGATAGAGGACCAGTATCTTCAATAAAAATGTCATTAGACTACAATATTTTAACTATGATGAGAACTACATTATCTGTTGTAAGTTATATTATTAATTTAATTTTAATATAATATACTAGAATTTACTTAAGATGATCAATCATTACATACAATCAATTTTGATAAATTTGATATTTTTCCACTAGGTCCTCATTTTATATCTACATATACAATACTCTACTGTATGTAAAATTGGTTGTGTGTGATTTTAACAGGAAGCGTTAGATATTGAGAACTATAGAATCATTTACTTCAATGTAAAATCTAATAATATATTGTTAATGGAATTAAATTGGCACATTTACTACTTATATGTACCTTATTGGGTACTAATATCTATAGTTTTTATTATTTTATTTATTACTTATAATATTTATTTTTGGATATGTGTCATAATATAAAAAAAAAAAATGTTTATTTATTTATTGTTTCATATATGAGAATAATCATAATCATACCATATACTTGACACATGTAACTTGTATACATAATTTTTATTCAATTTTATCATTAACCATAGTTATTAAAATACATTATGAGATGTACAATTTGTATTTATATTTTCAAAAAAGCATTTTTGTTTTTTTTCTTATATTTGAGTAAAACTAATTACTGTGACATCAGACGACAATTAAGTGTGAAAATTGCCTGACAATGTGCAAAACTTATGTCGCATATCTATTTATATGTGGATTATGCAAAAAACATCACATTTTATTTAGTTTTACATTATCAATATCCTATAAATAAAAAAAAATGTAAAATATTTTATTATTAGAACACCTCACTGAGTATGTGTGTACATTTTTGGTATTCATTTTAGAAACACACAATATAGTATATATTAGTATTGAATTTTAAATAATTAAATTAATTATCAAGAAATATGTACAAATATTAAAGCAATCAATGAAATATGTAATTTAATAAATGTTTTGTTTTAATATTGTATTAATGATTTATTATTTTTCCGTTTTATTCTTATGCATATACAATTATTATTTACTATGTCATTTTAATTTAAAGGAATTGATGGACATTAAAGAAAATACTTTGCAGAGTCCTTATTTTTTGTACTGTAAGTTCAAAGGTGCTAAATTGTTGGGTTTTATTTGGACTAGTAACAATGAAATATTATTAATTAGTGACAAAGGTGTAGAACTATATCAGGTAACATTAATCTTCTAATATTGTATATGTTATACATAACTATAATTGTATTTATACTTATGTAGATTGAGGGTCAAGGTCCTAAACAACGAATTATTTTTTCAAAGTCTGTGAACTTGCATGTAAATTGGTTTATTTATTCAAATCATTCTAAAATATTACTACTGTCTATAAATTCTTTTGGAGATTTTCAACCACTTCACATTACACCTGGAAATATAGTAAAATTAACAAAATTAGAAGGTATTATGTTAACACAGAAAGTTGTATATATTTTTTGATTATTATTGTTTACTCCACAAATTGCTTTGTTCTATTTTTACGTTTTAGGATAAAACTATTTTTGTGTACTTAGTTAACTAATATTTTTCAAGTAAATATTTTTGAAATCCTGGTGTATTTATCTATGCTTCTTGTATATTTAAATGTTAATATTTTGTTTGAAGCTATGTTTATTATTCATAAAGTTCAAAACACAAAAATATTTTATAACATTGAGTATTAAAATTAAAATATACTAAAAGCTTAAATAAGTATGTCACAATTTCAAAAAGTTAATTAATATTAAGTACCTTTTCCAAAACAGTTTTTTTTTTTAAATTTTGAATGGGTTTTAGTCCAAAACATATAATATATAATTTTTACAATATTTTAATAGAATCCAGATAACAAATAAAGATAATGATAAATTTACAATAAAAAAAATGGTCTAGTTAAATTTAGTTGTGTTTCTTTACACATAAATGGGGAAAGATAGGTTTTCGTTTGCCAGACAAATTTATCTTGGAATTTAGAAATTAAATAAATAGTTTGTTAGAGAAAACAGCACAGTTAAAGAAATATTTGATCAATTTGATAATTAGTCAATCAGTTTAAAACACAGATATTTATTTGACATAATAGCAAGAAAGAGTCAATTGATCTAGAAAAAAATTTTGAAAGAAATAGAGAGTTTGCGGTTTGTCTTCGATCAGGTAAACTATTGAGATAAAAGAATTTTCGGATAAGAGCATTATTATAAAGAGGGCATAGGATATTAAACTATAATATATTATAAGGAGTTTTCTCCTAAAATGTGTAAATAGAGCAGTGTATTTCACGAGGTAAACAAAATCTACAATAATATATATGCAACTGTATGCATCAAATTAATAATAATAATAGATACATTAATAAAAATGTATTAAATTTTATATTGATTATAATTATTTTATTTAGTTGATTTAAACATTTCTCCGAATATACCAAATCAATCAATTGGTGAGCGAAATGTTGTGTTAACAACTGTATACAACATATTGAGACTATTAGTTTTACCAACTAGTCATAGTCGCAATGAAATAATAGCTTATACATTAAACAAGTATAGTTTACTAATTAATTATTGGTATAAAAATATATTTTTGTTTATAAACAATTTAATATAGTTTTGTGTGTATTTCAGAATGATGACATTTAAAAAATCACACATATTAAGATTAACACACAATGGTAAATTATTGATAAATGTTGTGGATAATTTAATTGTTGTTCATTATCAACATACCAAGGTATACATTTATCTATTAAGCTTGTTATTAATTTACTCTTCTTTAATGTAACATTTTAATTATTTTTAGTCTTCTTCTGTATTTGACATTTATATGGAAGCTGCAAAAGAAGATACAATACCACATTATTTGCCTGTTTTAGATGATCTACCCATTCAAAGAACTATTTTTAAAAATAAAGGGCCTCAATATATCACTGATCTCTGTATCCTTTTTGGAATTTAAAGTTAAGACTGACTTAAGATTATGCTTTTATAAAAGCAAAAATTAATAAATTTATAATCTCGAAATTTAAAATGTCAAAGAATATAAAAATATTAAAGCTAATATTTATATAAAAATTAACTATTAAACATTTTATAGTATATTATGTGGAATAAGTGGAGAAAGTGAGCTGTTTTAGTTATAGGTAATGTATGTGGCACAACCTATATGCGATTGCTGCATTTCATGTAAGATTGCAATTGCCTTACCATATTATTTTCATCTGTCATTTAATACCAAAGCAACATTCAGAATAGCATGGGACAAACCAACAATTGACAGTATTTTATGTGTTAGAAAATATGTATATATATGTATTACAGAAAAAACTTATTTCAATTAAGCTTTCAGTTTAAATGTGATACAAAATGGATTATCTTAATAATTTTAAATTATTGATATTCAAGTTATAATTATCATGTTAAATATTAAATTTACTAAACAACATTAAAATTTTTTTTCTGCCTGCTGCACTGGATTGAAAAGTATCCAAACCAGATTAATATATACGCATATAGATACTATTAAAATTTTTGTAGTGCAGAAGTATGAAGATCTTACAGTAAGACAATTTCAGTCTTGTGCAAATGCAGCCCTCACCTGTAGCTTAGCCACATACCTATAGCACCTATAACTGAAATAGCTCACTTACCATCCTTGTCACATAATATACTATTATTTCCCACAAATATGTACATTTTTATTTAATTCTACTAATTATAAACAATACTCAATAATAACTAATAAGTTATTTTTGCATTTTACTTAAATAATATTTCTTAGTATTTTATATAAGTATCTGATATATTTGTACCTAATAATATTAACATACCTATATTGTCTAAGATACTTAAAAATACTTAAAAAAATTTTCACAAAAATATCAGATAAATGTTTAAAATTTCTATATAGAAATAATTATAATATATGATATTTTTTTCAATAATTCTAGTATTTCCTTAATATTCATGTTTATAGATTCAACTATTTGTATTTCATTTCAGCCAAATGTAATAATAGATGCCAAATTAGGATTTTTGTGGTATGTATTTTTAGTTTAGTTTCTTTAATCATTAGCATGCTGATGGTTCAATTAATTTATAATTAACTGTTTCATTTTTATTATTTTAAAATATATTTAACATTCCAATTACAAATTATTTGTTTAACAATTAATTTATGTATTTATATATAATATTAGAATACTTGATAATCTTTGTTTTAACTATTTTATAGATAAAATATATATCTAAATTAGTATTTAAAATTGGATAGTTAATAATTTTTATATTAATATTACAAAACATAATCATTTGCAAACCAAATGCTAACATTAAATTTACTGATAATTTCATAATAAATTATGATCTTCACAAGTTAAAATTATTCTAAAACTTCTTTAGATAAATTTTAGAGGATAAATTAAAATGTTAAAATTTATTAAGATAAAAATAAATATATAAAAATATTTTTAACAATGTTTTATATAATTATAATAAGTTACTAATGTTTAAAATTGAACTGATATACTTAATCATTTATAACTATTAACATATATTATACATAAAAAAAAATAAAATATGAAATAATATTTACTTTTTATATAATATACTTGCTGTTTGCTGATGGAACTGTACAAAAATGAATTTATTGTCTTATTTGTTTTGGGAGCAATACAAATATTTTTAAAAAATTTTGATTTGTTAGGTTTGCTGAATAACAATAAATGGATCTTGAATCTTGAATGTAGACATGGTACTTTTATTCCTAATTTCAGTAATACCAAATGTTATCATTTAAAATACAGAATTATACACTTGAACCCTGTCAAAATAATTCCTAGAATTAATTATTGATTTTCATGAGTTCCAGTAATTATTTTATAATAATAATAATAATTAAATATTAATTAATGTGATCACCTCTTTGATTCATTCACTCGTTTAACATTAGAAATCTGTAAATTCTTTATGCTTTTTTCTTGAATAATAATAACTGCATTTAATATTTTTAATTTAATTTTTCAGGCATTTGCAACTTAATTTGGAAGCTGTACCTGCAATAATAGTAGATAAATGTTCACTTATTGATTTTCTTCTATTACGTCTAAAATCAAAAGACTCCACAATGCAGGTATTATTATTATTGATATTTTAATATATATATATATATATATATATCAAAATACAAAATCTATATGGTGAAATCGTTCTTTTCACAAAGTATAAATCTGACTATATATACTTGTATATGATATATATAATGAAAATATATTGAAATTAAATTATTTGTACAATTTATATACTTGCTATAAACTAGACAAAATGGTGAAATTAATGAATATCAAAAAATGCACTACCTGTATTATGTCGTTTACATGCAGTCGTTAATGCTCATTAGGGTTTGAGTTTACATGCATCTAAATAATAAAAGTACCTACTTCAAATAGAAAATGCAATATATGCAGAAAATTAGAATAAATATGATATCTGATATGTAATAACTGATAACTTAACGAGTTATTAAGGCACATTTAAGCTTTTATTTGCATTTCTTAATATGGGAGTAAGAGTTAATTCGATTTCCTGAATCTAATTAAATAGTAAATGCACATTAACAACGCATTTATATGCACCCAACTTCCGGATTAAGTCAATGCGCACTAACGACTGTATGGTAAATGTAGTATATACAAGCCAAATGTATATAGTATCAGTTAAAGGTTAACTTTTTAATAGTTAAGGGGGTCACTACATAATTCATTTTTAAAACGTTCTATATATGTAGTTTTTAAATAATGTTTTAAAAAAATAAAATTGAGCAACTAAACAATGTGAAAACACATTTTAAAAGTAATTTGAAAACAGTTCCATATTTCAATATTTATTGTTGTGTAATCATATCACATATTTACAATAAATGGATAAAAAGGCATTTTAAAATGGTTTTAGAGGTAATATATGATGTTTTACAATGCTTTATTATATTTTTTAATATTAGATATCCAAAAAATTTAGTTTTTACATTTAAAAATTATGTTAATTTTTTAGTAATTAATATTTGGCAAAACACTGATGAGTTTGTCTTCGAAATATTGTTTTTATTTATTTTCTAATAAATATTTCAACTCTAAAATCACATAAAGAGGTAATTTTGTTTGTTTTTCAGGGTTATGTTTTTACAATTGAAAAT
This sequence comes from Pemphigus obesinymphae, assembly GCA_025469235.1. Classification (NCBI taxonomy): domain Eukaryota; kingdom Metazoa; phylum Arthropoda; class Insecta; order Hemiptera; family Aphididae; genus Pemphigus; species Pemphigus obesinymphae. The sequence continues at coordinate 28,757 of JAIPRL010002389.1, read as the reverse complement.
CATTAGTTTTGTATCCTCTTAAGCTTCAATGTATTTTAATATGTAAGCTTTGTTAAAAAAAATAAAATAAAAGCCATTCTAAACTTAAAGTAAAATTGTCTGTATACATTGTTTTTAAAAAATGTAAAAAAAAAACTTTAAACTATCCATGAATTTATGTTAAATAAATAGTAAATCATTTATAAAAGTGTAAATGCTTAAACAAATGTAAATTCTTCCCAATTTTGTGAGTTTAAAAAATTTTTCTCCATTTTAGAAATATATAAATTAAGTAAAAGTAAAATTAGTTATACGCCTAAATAGTGTTAAAATACTATGCAGTATAATTATTATTATTGCACCTCATCTATTCATCATCTATGTGACCTGTGACTATTCCCTGTATCCTATATACTTCATGGATGTTATCAACTAAACAGTGTTGAAAATTTACATATATTTGGTTCTATACTTGGTTTAGATTCCGCTAATCTTACATCTATAGAATATTATGTTTATTCCTCTTTACATCCTATCAATATCAGTATAGTATATTTTTATCCCCTACCTTTTGTATTGTATATCACTAATTTCATTATTTCTTCACTAGTCATATTTCATAATTACTTTAACTTGACAAAAACTGCTTAAAGCTGTATTTCTGATAATTTATGAGGTGGTTTGTACCTTTATTAATGGGATTCATTATTTTATCGTAAAAATTTTTCCTAAATTCAGTCTATACCCTTATTAGTATTCTAAAAAACTTATCATTATTCTCTCTCCTTATTAATGGAGCAGGTAGCGTTTTGAACTGTTCTTACCCTTTTATTTTCGCTGATGATATGAAATTATTATGTACAAATTAAATTGCAGCATAATATTCAACTTCTTCTAAATGACTTTCATAATTTATTATGTTGAAGTGAGTTCTAAGTTTCACCTCAAATGTAACTAAATGTCAAAAAATAACTTTCTCCCACATCAATTTCTATTCCTAAATTATTATATTACCTGTTTTGATCCCTTCAGCTTGGAATTCTGTTTGTGATCTTGGATTCCTATTCACTTCTACTCTTTGTCCTAGGTCACACATTATAGAGATATGTTGCAAAGCCCAGAATTATAGCTTTAAGTATTTGTATAAATCCCGTATTATTATCTGGTTAATCTGTTCGTGAATTATAGTTTTTGAATTTGGGATTCATTTACTGCTGCTGATTCTTAAATACTAAAGAGAGTTCCATGTAAGTTCTTACAGTATACTCTATACTCTTAATATAAACTATTTCCACCATAACTTTGTTCCTGTCCACCAAGTATTAAACTTAACAGCCTTGCTGACTGTAGACAAACTGCAAATATTACTTTCCTTTCCAACCTCGTAGCTAGTAATATTAATTTCCCTTCACTGTTAGCTCAAATAACTTGAGTTTTTTCTTGCCAGACTAGATCCTATGTTCCTTTTTTTCATCCAACAATTTATATAATTCTACCTTGTCTAATCTTTTATATCTTGCAACTCCACTTTTTTACTTAAATAAATTACATTAATTTACTTTTTATTCTTTACATTAGTTTAGTTTTATCAAAATATATTATTTCTTTAATTATTATTGGACTTTTTATATGTATAGTTGGGTCACATTTATAATAGATGAATAAAATAGTATATAAATAATTAATATGTAATACTATTATAATATATAAACATTTTATATATTATATTATATAAAAATATTTTGTTTGTTAATTTAGGTCTTACAAAATATGATATTAAAAAAAAAAAGTGATTTAATTGAAATTGGAAATGTTTTTGACCATTTGAATATTGTTTATAAAAAACACCTTAAAAATCATATTATGAACACTACTCCATTACCAAATGACTACATGATTGTTGCTGAATCATTGCAATGCAAAGTTGTTATACAACAAGTAGATGTTTATAAGCATGTGCTTGTGAAATTAGTTGATCAATTAGAAAACACTAAAGGTATGTATTATCTTGTTTAATATTATTAGCAATAATCTTATAAATTAGAGAATTATAAGGTTCTTATAATGTTGAAAATAAATAGATCGTTACAAAATGTGTATAATGATCTCTATAAAGTAATTTTAAGCTCTTAAATATATTAGACAATTATTAATTTTAGGTGTATCATTGTATAACTACATCTGATTATTAATATTGAATGGAAAATAGATACTAAAAATATTAAGTAAATTTAAGATTAATATTGGTTTTATTAACATTTTTAATAATAACTATATCATAATATTGAAAAACTTCAGCCATGGTTACTGTCATTTATATAAGTATATTTAAACATCCATAATTTAAAATAAGTGAGATTAGATAGCTGATGCTTTATTTCCAACCCATAGCAATAGAATGAAATTTAAAATTTAAACATTCTACATATAATTTTTTTAAATTTTCATAATGTTCATACAAATTATTAAAAATAATTTAATTTAATTTTTAGTTATTAAAGCATTAGTTTTTGGTAACTTGGCGTTGATTATCATAAAAATGAATCTATTTTTATACAATCATGCTATAATAATTCATTAACATAATTGTGAGGAATTTTGTCCACTTTGTATCCTTTTTCTTAAGTTAATTAATTTAGAAAAATGTTCAAATTTTTTTTATAGAACAGTGTATAACTAAAAAATCTAGTGTAATCAATTTCCTATTTAATAGATACAATTTTAAATATTTTGATTAACTATACATATTTAAGAAAACTGATAAACAACAAATAAAAATTCATAAATGCATAATGACAAATAATAGTAAAAATAAAAAAAGATAAGAACATTGAAAAAATTATAAGTGATAATACAACAAATAATATAGAATTTTATATTTTCTATGGATAAATCTCGAAAAATCTAATAACTTGATCAATATTATGATTATTAACAAAAAGGTTAAACCAAACAATAATGTATTATAGATTAAGAAATAGCAGTAGAAAATATTGGAAAGGTAAGAAACAAGATGAAAAAATGGTACAATAAAAACTATCGACAAGCCACAAAAAGACAAAAGAAGACAACAGGAGTGGTAGTAGGACAATATCATATACAAGTATTTGGATTCACAGATGTTTTAAATATTCTAGGAAGATCCATAGAAGATACAGAGTGATCAGCCCAAGTTCTTGAGCAAGCAGCCAGTAGAATAGGTTTAAAAATCAATGCCAAAAAAATCAAAATAATAGAATTACTAAATAAGGGAAACAACACCGATATAAGATCGTTAACCTTCAAAACAATCAACAAATTTCCTTACTTAGAAACAGTACTGAGTATTAAAAAAGACTGGTCAAGAGAGATAGATTAATGATAATAAAAGCTGAAAGAGCATCATTTGCTGTAAGTAAGTTACTAAAATCAAAATTATTCTCCAAAAAATCTAAAGAAATGTTATATATGGCAGTAATAAGATTTACTCTTACATATGGCTATGAAGCATGAACTACCACCACTATCACCGAAAGAAGACTAAGGACCTTTGAAAATAAAATATGGAGAATAATATGTAAACCACTTTATGATAACAAAAAAGTAATGTAGATAAAAAAAATTTATCAAAGAACTACAGAAAAAAATGGGAGTGGACAAAGGTTTCAATGGTTGGGATACGTGATGCGAAGAAGAGTAAATGATATAAGCATAGCAGTTCTAGAGTGGAAACCGGTGGGAAAAATACCTCAAGGACGACCCAGAAAAAGATGACTGGATGTTGTGGAAGACCTTAACAGGATGGGAGTACAAAAATGGAGAGAACTAGTTCAGGATCGAGAGAAATGGAGAAAGATCGTAAAGGCGGCAAAAATTCTTGGAGAGTATTAAATGCCAGAGGAAGGAAGGAGGAAAGGTTATCTATAAGACTACTGTAATCCTCAAAATACTTGGACTTTTTCACAATTGTTGTAATAATTTCTATGAACTTTTCAGAATTTGCTAAAAAAAGAATATCTTTCGTTTTATGGAAAATTAATTTTTTGATAGGTGGTAAACTGCACTTAGCGTCGTAATATTCAGTTTTTGTCACCAACTATTTTAAGGACATTTTAGCAAGTCAAGTGCAATAATTTTGAAAAAGTCCAGGGTCATTAACTCAATATTAAGGGGCTGCAGTATACAGAGTAGATAGGTTCAAATACAAAAAATTAATCTTATACAAAATAAAAAGTATGAAATTTCTAGAAAGTTCATAGAAAAAGATAGAAAATTAATTGCAAGAGTTTTTAAAAAGTCTGGGGCCAATAACTCAATATTGGAGGTCTGCGGTGTATAATTAATTTTACTCAAATGGTAACACTATATATTTTAGTTAGATGACAGTGAAAATGGGAACTTTTTCAGGGTAGAGGGTTCTGGACCTATTTTTAAAATGTTAACCCTTTGTGCAACTTAACTTGATTTTTGTAAATGTTAGTTTATTTCTAACCCAGATTTTAATAGGTTAATTTTATTGTAGTAATTCCTCTTTTGTCAACCTATATCTTAAATTGATCAAGTTTCAGCTATTTGAAATTTAAAAATATTGTTTGTTTTAAAATTTGAAATAGCTGTTAACTTCATAATTTTTGAATTTATATGACAAAATGACTACTAAAAATGTTTCCTAAATAAATATATTGTTAAAAATTGACGAAAATTACATATTTCAAATTTCAAACAGCTGTAACTCATTTAAAAAAAGCTGTAAACATTTAGAATTTAGAACAAAGGTTAACAAAAAAATTAAATTACCATTTTTTTTTTTATAATATCAATTTTGTATTATAATTGAGAGGAAATGACACCTGCATTTACTATCTCCATCTATCTAATATGTCCAACATAGTTATAATATTTTTTACAAAATTCAAATTATGATATTAATTATGGTTAAATTAATTTATAGATTAATATTTTCAAAAATATCTCATAGCCTAATGAAAAAACTTAAAAATTGGTAGCTTTATTTTCAACTAATATTTTAGAAAAAGCAATTAGATACTCTTGAAAATATATCTCTCTTTACTTTACTACTATTTAAACTCTAAATATAACCTAAACACAATTTAAATTTTGTGTAGTGTAAATTTTTTAATAATACCTATTATATAGAGGAAATAACACTTGTTGGTATAATAATATCCAATGAACAAGCTTAATAGTATATTATAATAATTTTAATGTGTTACAGGTGATAAGAAATTTGTTGTCTCAATTTTAGTGGAATACATACGTTCATTGACTGAAAACAAAATAACTATTGAACACTTTCTTTATGAATTACTCATAAATTGTCTAGTAATAAATAAAATGTATTATCAGCTTCATCAAATGATACAATATCATATTCTCATTGACTCTAAGCCATTGGTAATTTTAAATGTGTATTTTTTCAAATTATTTTAGTAAATAATATATTAATAAATTAGTTAATGTTTTATTATACCTATGCTAAATTATTCTGATATTTTGTAATTAAATTTATTAAATGAACATTTTATATCATACTGTCAGTAAAATAAAACCACAAAACAAAAAGTAAATTTTTAAAGTAATTTTTGATAAAACAAATTTAAATTTAAATGTTATAAAAGATTAATAATGTTATTGAGTATTTTTATTTTGTAAATCTGTTATTTCGATAACAATACAGTCTGATCTGCCGATAGTCCTTATGACATGCATATTTCTAGGATGATAATTATTATATTCATATAATTCTAATTCAATTCTATTTCATGATATCATTATCATTACTGCATTTAAAATATATTTAAATAATTTATTTTATATTGGCAAAAAATCTTGAAAAGCATTTAAAATATAGTTTGTATATTGATTATTATTATATATAAAAATATTTTTTTGTTTAAGAAAAAATACAGTCTTGTGATAAACTGTACATACAGGATGTCTCCAGGCAAAAGGTTAATATTACAGCTATACTACAACTATGGAATGAAATTGAAAACTTTATTGTTCTTTACAATTTTATCTTTCATGTGTACTTATAAATACTATTTTAGTGAATTTTAATTTTATTGTGAAACTAACCATACCATAAAATTTGTTGATTTAAATATTTGAATAATTTTGATATTTTGAATTGATGAATTACATAATTTTTATGTTTTATATTAATCCTGACGTCAAGTGTGATTCTTGAAGTTCTAAATAACACAAAAATCGTGTGATTCATCAAAATAAGAGTTTTTGAGGTCTTTTTAGTATGATTCATCTTTGGAATACTATTAAAATTCACTAAAATAACATTTTTATATGTACTTAAAAACAAATTTAGGGAAAAAAACATTTAAGAGTTATACGATTCTATTGCATCCTTAAAGTCTATAGTTAGAATATTGATCTTTTGTCTTAAATACATCCTGTATATTTGTATGTATTATATTTTAGGTTAGACTATTATTTTAGTATCTATATTTTCTAATTTAATTTAAAATAATTGTTTTATTTTAGGCTTGTCTATTATTGTCATTGGAATCTGTTTATCCTCCAGCACATCAAATAGCTCTAGATATGTTGCATCGATTAAATACAGCCCACGAAGAGATTGCTGAAGTTTTACTTTCAAAAAAACAAGTCATCCCAGCTATGAGGCAAGTACAACAGAGTTTACATTAGGCTAATTAGTCAACTTATTAGGTCCACTGTTATTTTTATTCACCAAGAGGATATTATACTTATGTTTAGTATATCCGTCATCTAATGAATATTATAGTAAATTGAGTTATAAAATTTAAAGATGAAAACATTATCAATGATCAAATGTTATTATTACTTGTTTCTTTTTATATACTTAAGGAGAGTTTATGTTTAAATTACAATATTTAAATAAATATCTCATTTTAAAATTGCATTTTTTTTTTCAAAGTTTGTTTATAATAATAAAATTTAATAATTAATAAATTTATTGTAATATTGAAAAAAGTACTAGTCAGTAAGAGGTGGAAGTAATGGAAGTAACTCATTGAGTAGGACACTGGTATTTGATGTATTGAATTAGAAAACAATGATAAATCATTTATGTCTGTAAAACGATCTTATGCAGAGCATTTGTATAATAATGTTTAATATTATTATTTTTTTTTTAATTTCCTTTGACCTTATAGTATATGTTGTTAGTTACCATAACAACTATTTATTTTTTATTTTATTTCCCATGCATTTATAAAATGCAACATACTACATACACTATATGTAAAATAAAATGTAAAATAAAACACATTATTCTAAAATTAATAGGTTCTTCGCTCCTTCTAAAATTAAGATCTGTATTGATTATTTTTCTTACTTTATAAACTATGTTTAAGAAAACAACAATTTAATAATAAATATATTGTTATAAGGTAGTTAAATCATAATTGAAATACCCACTTGCCAATTCCTGATATCATCTGTAGATGTGGCGTTTAGATCGTAATATATTAATTTATTCTACTATAGATGTACCCACCACCTATTCTGCTTTGTTTAAAAGTTTTAACAATATTAAATAGGTAATACAATTTCACTGTATTAAACATATTTTTTTTAATAAACAAAATATATCATTTGCTATAACTTCTATTAGTAGCTATACAGGGTGATTTTTAAGTCAACCCCTCATAAGAACTAAAAAAAAGTCTATTACTACTACTTACTATGAACTATTTGTGAATTTAAGATGTGTGTTTATTAAAAGCAATATTGTACTCGTGTAAACAGATAATTTTTAAGAGGTTATGCATAAGCAATTTTTCCATGAGAGTGCAGGTGTGATTTGTCTTTGTGTGAATAGGAAATGATCAAATTGTACATACCTGTAAAATAAAACTTAAAATGACAATGATTCATCATTGTTGGAAACACTTTGCTCGTCGATTAGGATACTGGTTATAGATGTATTAAATTTTATATAAAACAATTTTAAACTAAGTTTGGTAAATAAATAAATAGCCGGTTAATAGAGGGCGGAAGCATTTTGCTTGTTAGGTAGAATACTGGTAATGATTTTATTAAATTTAAAAGAAATGATAAATTAGTTAATATTATTATATTATTATTATTATAATTATATTATTATTATAGGAAGAAATGATTTATCAATAGATAAATCATTTCTTCCTATAAATCAATTTTAAGCGCAGCTTCAGTGTATATAACATAATTATTACTGTGCGTAATAACTAAAATTAATACTTTTATGACAAGAAAACTTCAAAATTAAAAATTGCCATAAATGATCCAAAATTCGGAGGAAATTTCAAAAATTGTTTGTTATAATATTGTATTTAAATACATTTTATATAAAAATGTCAAGACTATTATTTACAGAATTACAATGAAAAAAATCCTATTCGATTTTAACAAAATTAATTTTATATATTAAAAAGAACATTGAAAATAAAACAGTAAAATTTTAATAGTTAATTGTAATAAACACGATACCACAAAATTGAATAGGGAAATTAATATTTACACTATTATTACATAGCAAAGCATTTTATACAAAGCATGGTTATGTCCGTAAAAGTTGGAATGTGTAAGAATATGGAATAGTGAATGATTTCTGGTGGTGTAGGAAGAAATACAAAAGAAAATATTGAAGAGAAGGTCTTGAAGATCATGAAGGAGAGAGGAAATGAAACAAGTATCAGAATCAAGACAATAGGCTGAGAGTGTAGAAATATTAAGAGGACACTATGCTATATGGGTGATTTTTGGTATAATAAAACACGCTCAATTAGATTGCAAATCATTTTTATTGAAGTGAATTTAGGGCTAAATTACCTATTATCAAAATTAAAGAGAACAACATTTTCGAGTGAACCTCTGGTGTTTTTTTTTAGAAATCATTTCCAAAATAATTACAGTTGTCTAGATATGCTTAAAAAGGTTATTTACTTGTAAGCAATATATATCACGTTGTATTTGGAACAATGAAAAAAAACTCCGAGGTGCACTCGAAAATGTTGTTTTATTTCATTTTGATAATAGGTTTTATGGTTCTAAAATCAATCTAGAATCTTTTATTTGCAATCTAAGTAGACATATATTTTTTTAAACAATAATTTTTAAATAACTCATTTAAAATAAATAGTTTTTGAACCGTCAAACACAATAACAACAAAAAATTATGAAACGTGAAACTTATTATATTTTCATTCTAATATAATAAATAATAATATTGATAATGAAATATAATTTTATAGGTATGTACTAGCAACTAAATAATAATAATTGTATTATGTCATTATAATTTATATTAGTTAGATTACGAGATCTAATTTATTATCAGGCAGAACTATCAGTCATCTGGCCATTCCAGAAATTGGAAGATTATTTGCTCGCCCTGCCCACACACAAGTGAATAATTTGAAAAAGATAAATAATTGTATACTTATATACTTCAGATGATTTAGACCTAAAAGCTAAAAATAAATTGATTAATTAAAGAAAACCAAATTTAATTCTGACAAAAGATTTGAACTCATCATCTCTTTTCTAGGTCATATAGGGAGTCTATTTTGATTAAATGTTATATTTTAACCTAGTAAAAAGACTGACAGTTTCTGATTCCGTTAAGCTAAATAATTTGTTTACAGAATAAGATTTTATCAATGTTAATATTTTAAGAAATAATTCATATTTTTAATTTACAGATACATGTCAAAACATAATATGCTAGATCATTCTACTTATAGAAAATTAACTGAAGTGGCAATTTCAACTGAAAATTCAAAAATCTTGTACTCAACTAATGAAGAATTTGTACAAAGAAAAGTGACATCAAATCAAATTGATACAAACACCAAAAACTAGTGTCAAATATATATCAATATTAATTATGTTAAAAATATTAAATGTTTATTTATTATTAAAATTTAATAGAATGTTATAATTATAAATTATTTATTTATTATTATTACTTATTATCGATAATAATATATTCTACCTTATTTGATTCCAATAATATTAGTATGAACTATTAAAACCAATTTTAATTAACTCAAAGTGCAACAATATGTATTTTTCAGGAAGACTTAATTTAACTTTAGACAATCATAATTTTGAATTTGCATTATTTTTGTAGTATATAGGTTTTTATAAAATGTATACATATTTCAAAATTTTAAATAATAAATGTCAGTATTATAAAATAGTAATATAGTAGTATTTATTTAATTCTAATAGTATTAAATAAATTTCAGGTGATAAAATAAAATAAAAGATTTGAGATAATTGTATGTAAAACTAATGTATTGTCAAAAAAACATTATTTTTAAACAGTATATAATTTATTATAGTTAATTATTATTTATTTTTACAAAAAATACTTTTTTCTGTTCAGTTTTTCAGATGTGATAGGCACATTTAAAGTATTACAGCTACTTTTATAATGAAAACATTGATATGTTTGTTTATATTGTGAGTTCAAAATAGAACTGTTATCAGCTGCTTCTCAGTGTCATTTTTCTTCCTCATTTGGTAATTCAAGTACAATATCTAAATTTTTGATATTGTTTGTCCCCAAGCCGCTATTTCTATTTTGCCTAGTGAAACCAAATTTCTAAAACAAAATAATTAAATTAATAACTATATAAGAATTATTTAAATAGTACCCAGACAAACATTTCTATAAGTAGACAAATAATGTAATTTGAAATTTAAATTTAATTTTGAATTTGTACAATATTTTGAAACAAACTTGAAATTTATCTAGATATAGGACATAACAGTAAACATAGTATTGGTAAAAATAATGCTGTTGTATTGAGTTAGTGTATTTCAAGATGACTGAATTTCACAAGTAGTGTATCAACTACTTTTATATTGTGTTATACTTTATTTATGTTTTAATTAACAAAAAATACAAGTTGATATATTTTACTGAAATAAATAATTATATTATAGTAATTAGTGTTTAGGACGTTTAGTACTACTATAACTGGTTAAAACTATTTAAAAGTGATTGGGTATTAATCAATATTGACCTCTGTTCAGAATGCCTGTTGATATCAATAATTGACAGCATCATATGACGAAAATTAATTAATATATTGAGGATTATTTATCACAACTTTCTACCAAAAGAACAACAGTGATTTTCATGAAACACAATGAGCATCAATACATTTTTTCAGTTTACTCTAAAATATTGTAAATTATTTGTATTTCATTTTAGACTAATGATATTGGCTATGATAAGTCTATTTGCAGGGATGTTTGTTTGGGTACTTTTTGACCAGACTTTGTATATTACATTTTATTTCGTATTTACCTAACAAAGTATTTGTTTAAGTCGTGTTCAATATTTGTAACAACTGTCAATTAATTTTGTGAACAACCAGAATCTATATCCACATCTGATATAGTTACACATACAGTAATCTCTACTTCAATTATACAACATTTTTTTTGTTTTATAATTTTCTCTGTTTGCTTTTCCAAGTGGTTTTTGATCTTTTACACGATGTATTAATACTTTCATGGTTGTTATCTGTAACATGTATAATATAATATGTTGATATATTGTATATAATATATATATATTTATATATACACACGAGGATGGACTGTAAATTATGTTTCTTTACTCATAACTTATTTTGTACTTATATTAAACACATGTTTTATCAATATTTAAAATAATCTGATTTTGCTAAAATTGAAATATGTGCTGTTGCATTTTAAACGACAATTTACAAAAATCATGTAGCAGGTAATCTACCTAATGATCATTATCATTATTAAAAAAACTTTATTTTAAGAAAGAAATATTATTAAAGGCATTTCATAACTGAGACACGGATTTTAATGCAAAATACATTTTTAAGTGGGCCGTCTAGGGCAATGCTTTCAAAGTACAAAATTTGATTCCTACATCAGAGAAATTAAAAATGAAATATTTATTTTGCATTTATTTATCAATTTGGGAAAACCAAATCAAATGAAAAACATTTATTAGCATTTTTTCATTTTTAGGGGATTTTTCATAAAAGTATATTTTATACTCAGAGTATGAATAAATAAATATAATATATACAATTTAGTGTATAATAAGTTTTAAAAGCATATACCTATTAAAAAATTTTAAATATTTATCTTGTTTCATAAATTAGTCATTTTTAGAAACCATAGAATCCTCAAAGTTTTGATAATATTAATAATATAGAGCTATAATCATGATATGGATCAATCTACCTTAGGTATAACATAATTGTTTATAACCTTGATAAACTTGTGTGTGATACGGTATAAATACACGGTAATGGCAAATAACTAATTTTTAAATATTGTACAAAACTGCTCAGAATTGTTTTTTTGTTGAATTTAAATATATTTTTAAACATATTTAGAGTATTTTTTAATACTATGTCATTTTTTACGGCATTAAATCGTATTTTTTTAAAAATTTATTTTTGTTTTTTTGAAACATTTAAGTCCGTGCCCTACTCATAACCATTATGTAAAATCTTCTCCTCCAAAAAAATTATGTATTATAATAATATTATTAAGACTCAAAAATATTCTACTCCGTAAATTTTGTAAAATATGTTTTAAATTCAAGTTTAACTAAAATGTCAGAATTGATGTTCCCATTCATTTCAGAATATATTTAGACTATAATTATACAGTACATGTGTGATTTTACTATATTGTCTGTAGAAAAATGAAGGCACAAAATTAATTTGTAGATCATTTATTACAAAAATGCCATACTAAGTTTAATTCTTTCAGTGACAGCAGTTTTTTTCTCGGTGATATTTTATATGCACTCGACAAAATTTGGGAAACCACTGAATCGCGAAAACAAAAAATTGGATAACTCTGTCAAAAATTAATTTTTTTTCCTCAATTTGCATGTTTATTTAGCATTTGTAAATGAGAAATTTAAAATGATTAAAAATTTAAAAACTAATTCAGCACAGCACATACATTAAGAGAAAATTAATTCAGAAGTGAAAGGGTTAATTAATAATTTTTAACCTATTATTTATAATATAAAAAGTTAAAATTAATTAAATAGGTATACCAAGTTGTTCAGTGTCAATATTCATTAGTATGATTGGTTCGTTGGCAATTCTTTCTAAATCTTCTTCAGTTTTTACTTCAATCATTTCATCATTTGGCAGATTACACGACATCAAACCTATTCTAGCTGGATAACCAAACATGGCTTCATAGGGAGACCTATCTATACCTAATACAAAAAATATTACATTCAAATAAATGATTGGTGGCAAAACAACACAATATAATTTAAGTAAATACTTGAGTGAATAGTCTGATTTTTTTTGAATTGAATAAACTTTAATGCTGATGGCCAATCTGAACTATTATTTTTGGCCATCCAGGCAACTAGCATTTCTTGCACATCTATATTTGCGTGTTCAACGGAGTCCTCACTTTGGCTATGTCTTGGCATACCATAAACAATTTTTATTTCATTCCACATGGAATGAAGTTCATTAATTACTGAATTTACAAATTCTTTTCCGTCATCAGATTGTAGTATTGAGGGTGCACCAAATATTGTGAAAATATCTATTAAGTTACTAGCAATTTCTGCAGCACGTTTTGATTTTAAAGGTTTTAATACAACAAACTTGGTCATGTGATCCTGGTATTCCATGATGAAACAGTAATTATTATAATGTTGGGCCTGCATGTCAAAAATATCGATTTGTGCTCTAGAGTTGAATGTTGACTGTAACACTGGCTTGGAAACTGACACTCTTTTTGGATGCATTGCTTTTTTTTGACAATGAGTACATAATTTTAAAAATACCATAATTGTTTCGTTTGTTATATTGCAATATTTATTTTTAAGTTCGATTACCATCCGATTTCGTCCCCCGTGCCCAATTGCAAAGTGTGTTTCGTAAAGAATGTCAAACAGTTCATCAGTCGTTACATAATACAATATGACGTTCTTTTCGTCTATCGGTCTAATGAGGCATTCTTTCCCATTTTGTACTAAAATATCATACTTGCGTACCGTACGATAGTCCTTCACGGTTTTCTTCTCGCCGAAAGTTTTCAAACACATTTTTGATCTTTTCACTTGTTCGATGAGATTACCGTATTCACTGGTAGACAAAAAAGCGTTATTGTCCTCCCGTTTATTCAGTATAATTGACTTGATCTTTTCATTAAACTTTACACGCATGGTATTTTCGTCCATGGCTATATAATACGAAGTAAAATAATCTATGTCGTAATAACTATTGACTTTCCCGTCGATATAATATATCGCATATTATGCGTACTTCACAGTTCACATTAGTCGTCAGTTGTCACTAAGAACGTAACACCGCACTGTACGAGTTTAAATATTGACAAAATCGATTCTTTTACGTTGAAAATTAAGATTTATGATATTTACGTAATTACGTTGAGTAAAAAGATATGTACTGTAAAATATTGTTACTTATTATCACTAAAACTAAACTTGCTTAACTGATAAGGACAAAAAAAAAATCGCTAATCACAAATCTGTAATTTGGTTTTGATGTGCGAATCAAATATATATAAAAAGTGATAATGGTAGTGATACGGTAAAAAAAAACTGAAGAAAAAACAAATAGAAATTAAAAGTAGTAATACAATTTCACTAGCTTATTTTTATGTTTTGAGGGCCAAATGTAAGTTTCTTCAAAACTGTAGAAACACGGCACATAACATAATATTTACTTTATGTTATCAGTTTATCACGTGATAAATGATAAATTTCTTTATCACTTTGGCTTTTGGCATAATTGAACAATTCTTGCCTCTTGAGTTTAGGTTATTTAAAAAAAAAAAAATATTTTCATTCCGTATAACAAAAGGTTCGTTGCAAAACGATATAAAATAACTTTTTTTATTTTGTTTAAACTATTCTGCTAATAAAACATAAAATGGAAGATGAAAACATTAGACCAAATGATAATTGTAACAACGGAGAACAATTAAAGTAATAATTATTATTATTATTTTGAACATTGAACGTCTATGTATTTGTTTAAAATTTGAATGGATGAATACATTGTATTTAAATTATTGTATAAGTAATGTTTATTTTTGATTTTTTTTTTTGAGGATTGAATTCAATCTTGGTCCATCAATAATTGACATATGTTTGGCTCAATTAGTTCCACATTTGGAAAAGGCAGAATTAGAAATTAAAGAAGTTACGTAAGTACATTCTACACGCCTATAATATTTATTGTTATAAAGTCTCATTATAATGATTTGAAGTTCTCACAGATTTGTTTCAAAACTGTTCAATCTCCTTTCAATTTTTTTGCTGTGTGAGTAATTAAAAGTTGAGTGTACCAGGAAATACCGAGGACACTCGTAGCTCTTAAACAAATAATTCGAGAAGAAGTGGTACAAATCTTGTGTAATGTTTGAAAATTCAATAATGCACAACACTTTTCCTAATTCTTTTTATGAACTTTATACCTAGTATCAATAAATAGGTATATTAAATAAAAAGGTTAATAAATATAAATCTTTTGATAACATTTAAAGCAGATCACTGAAAGTACTGGATAAAATTTTGTAATAGTACAGGGGACAAATTTAGGAAAAATGTAGGAGCATTTGAAATTTCTAACACAAGATATGCCATACATAATGAATTTCATATATTAGAAATAATCTGTTCTGAGAGCCTTAATACTTATAATTTATATAATAACTGAAATTTGTCAAATAATTAATTATATTTGTGTAGCATATTATATTTACTCTATTTTAGAAATATATTATATTAAATTTCTACTTATTGGATTATGTTTATTTGATATAAAATATATTATAGGTATTATTATTATTTAAAGAAATTAATAAATCATATTATTGTTTTAGTGCCAAACAAAAATCTTTAATAAATAATTTGACACGAGAAAGAGAAGAACTTTCAGATTTAATAAATGAATCAGATGTTACACAAATGGTAAAATAATATTAATTTATATTATCAAATATATTTGTTGTATATCAATTACTAATTAGTTACCTATTTGATTCTTATAATTTTCAGTTCATATCTATTAAACATTGTATGGAACAATTAAATACATTAAAAAAAAGAGTTTGGGTTATACAGAAGCGAATAAGTTCATTGACAGTAAGCTTTAATTATTTTATTATTAATATATATCATTATATACTATAAATATAAAAATATACAAACATATAAATATAGAAATAGTATATTTTAGGAGTTGGTTTTTCATGAACTGATTGTTGTCTAGGCGGGATTTTTTTTGTGAGGGTTGTATCCAAGAGTGATGAATTATTTTGATATTTTGACTAATTTTTTTTTAAATTCTGAGTGAAATGAGGAATTTTTTGTTTAACAGTGTCATCATTGGAAGAAACAAAGAGAGCATTTGCTCCCATTTAATTTTTAAAGGCTTACTGGGGCGATCGTTGGGAATATTAATAGCAAATACCATGGGAAGAATAAACATTTGTTTTTTTTGTAAAGAGACCGATCAAAATGTTGCCGTCTAGTAAAACCTAAAACCACATTGTAGGTTAATAATGATGTGTTTTATTTTTAATATTTTTATGACTGTATATACTTTTTTGAGTAAGAGTTTACAGAGATAAGAGATTACAGTAACAATTTTTAATGACAAATTTTATACTGTTGGTATTTTAAAAAAGTTAACTGCTATGAATTCAACATTATTGTAATTCATTAGATATATTTCTCATGTTTTCTAAATGTTTAAAAAACTAAGACCATGTTTGATATTTTATTTAGTAAGTTTAATAAAATATTGTAGTGTGGGAGACCAATATACTGAATTTTAGTATTCAAATAGCATCTATTGAAAATTTACTTTGCAGTCAAATTGTTAAGATCATTTTTTTTTTGTTGGGGGGGGGGGGAATAACAAATTAAGTTATCATGAATGCCAATTTATTTTTAATAATATAGGTACCGAATTTTGTTAAGAATCGTTTTTCGAATACAATGGTTTATCTTTGCTTTCAAATTAAATTAATAATAAAAATACACTATGCAGTTTGAGGAAAGGAAGAAAAATATCATAAATTTCTTTAGGCTGGATAATATGTAATGGTGGGTCGGATGTAACTCGCAGGGTGTAGTTTGTCCACCATTAGTAATGAAACTTGTACACATTATGAAATTTAAAAAATTACGTAACATGGACATTGGACATCCAGTTATAGAAGTTTCATTTCTTTAAAAAAAATTATATTTAAATCTAAATGTAGTGTAGAAACCTAAGAGTAAAGGTAGGTTAAACTCAAAATTTTGGTGTCAAACCAAATTACGAGGTTTAAAATTGAACCTGAACCTGTACTATTTATTTTTCCGATACACGGTAATCATTATGCGAATGAAATCATAATAACTTATTTACTATAAATTCATATTTTTAATTACTTGTAACTACATATTGACTCGAATATCTAATTAAAAATATAAATGCGTTTATATTTTAATTTATGACATGTGACATACAATTTGTACCAACTTTTTCTATAGGTATTAATTTCCCTATAAAATATCCGTCCCCCAACTCCCCCCAATGGACACCTACAGATAAGAGCTATATTCAAAAAGGGAAGGGTTACTAAAACCATAAAAACCTAAGGTATACTTCTCTGCTAACTATAATGAAGGAATTGTTTAATCACCACTACAAATTCAATTCCAGTCACATCGTACTCAGACTAACATCAAAATGTGTTATACACTCTGGTATATAACACACTAAAAATAACTTTTTGGATATACTCCAAAGGGAACTCGTTTCTCCCTTGACTACCCCCTCCCCTTCCCCCAATAGGCACACATGGATAAAAGCTTTAAGTAAAAGAGAGATAACCAAAACTATGAGGCAGTGTCCATTTCCCCTTGAATTATGAGTAATCTAAAATTTGTTTTTGGATTACCTAAAACAGTGACTTTTAGTATGTTATATACCAGAGCTTACAAAACATTTGACTATATAAAACTAAACCATTTCGAGAACCAGCTGTGTTCTCCATAATAATAAACTAATATTGTCATTGGTTTTGAGTTTTCTATTTTCAAGACAACCAATAGGCTATGATACAGTGTACTTAATAATGATATAATTATTGTTACAATCATTAAAACTGGGGAATACCCCTAGATTCATACATATGCCAGTTACCACATCTGGTGTATATGAATATTTATTATTATATTTATAGAGAATACTGAATAATAAATTGGGTCAAATAATCGAAGTTGGATTTTGAATAGTTTGCACAAACTCAAAATTTTACTAGAATTTGAACTCTTTATTCAAGTTCGGTTTGATTCGACCTTTTACCACTTGAAATGAACTTTTGAACCTCAACCAAACTCTTAAAGTTTGTTTCAATTTTTCAAACTTAAAAGTTACCTAAAAGTAAACCTATTATTCAATAATTTATTTTACTACCTATGCACAATCATTTCAACAAAATGTATAAAATAAAATACCCATTTCACAAACTCAATTTTCATATTACATATTTTTTTTAAATTGTATAATCTGGACGAATTTCACTATCCATATATCCAGTTTCTAGAAAAATTAGTTTTTCTAGTTGGATGTGACATATGTGTTACAATAGTATTTATGTATTACAAAATAAATGAAGATTAATGTTATGGTCATTATATGATTTTAGTAATTGATAATTTAAATAAATATGTTATTATATGTTATCTTATTTAATTGATCAATGTTGTAATAATATTTTAATTTAGAAAAGAGCTACAATCTTGCGTATGGCCAAACAAAGGGAAGCATTGCAGAGAGAACATATAAAAGAATCAATGTTAGTTAAAGAACAAGAACTTATTTTCAAACAGACATGAACTTTTCTGATATACACTGTATCTTAAATGTATGGTAAATATAGTAAAATCACAATTATGGAATAAGTATCAACTAAATATTCACTATTTCCATTATGTTTATTATTTTTAATTTATATAATAATTATATATATTTTAATTTTATATTAAAAGTTTAATTTATCTTAAACTATAAGTTTCCTGGAGTTTACTATGTAAATTTTTAAATGTTCTAGGACTTGAATCAATAGTACTATTCATACATATATATATATATATATATATATATATACATATATACATATATCATGTACGTAGGTAACGATATGATACCTATAATATAATTCAAGTATGAAAATCTAAAATAAATAAATAATTACTACAGTTGGCTTCAATATTAATAGTCAACAAAAAAAATATCAAAATTTTTGTTTTTATAATAATATGAGTTGGGGAGAAAAAATTTAAAAAAAAATGAAATTACCAACTATGTAATTGTGAAAATGAATATGAATGAATGAAAATATAATAATTTGATTTTCTATGATGTATATCTTGTATTTTTTTCACATAATGAATACACAATACTGAAAAAAATTTCCCTAATTTTTAGATACAAGATATTTTAAGAATATGTATAATGATACAAGCTACAATTGCATCTTTGTTATTTATCAAAGATACATGTATCTGTGATACCTACTGTTTATCCCTGAGTATACATATGTAAATATTTGAATATGGTACCTATACAAACTTTCTTAATTACACAGATAGGAGAAACATTAAAATTTACCCCTTTGAAATGGCTACCAGTACTAAGCAATATCACTTTTCCAAAGATCCAAAGAGAACACACCCTAATTATAAAATGGATCAAGGTCGTTAAAAATCTGAAACTGCCAATACATACTGACTTAAGGACAGTTGATGGGAGATTTCAACTTAAGTCTCGTAAACCACCATGGATAACCGCAAACTAGTTATTGCTGGAGAAAGAAATATAATTTAAGACGGTGTTGTTGTGACCCATCCAATAAACAAACAGCCAAGCTCGATCTTTCAAACAAAATTTGGGTAGTATATAATATATACGATGTACATACTATATATAGGGGGGAGGGAGGTGATAAGTAGATCACATTTTAAAAAAATCTTTATTTGTTTCATTATTTTAACATATATGATATAACTATAGTCTATAATAAATTATTCAAAATAAATAATTATTATTTCAATATTTTATCTAAATCACTGGCATTAAGGTAAATAACAAATAGCTATTATTTACCTCTAAAGTCTGCACTGATTTTTGATATCTAAAGAAATGAAAAATTTCAATCTGTCGAAATCGTATTTTGCTATTTTTACATTATCTTTTGGTAGTTTTTCCTTACCCATTGAAAAACTATTGAGAAAATCGAAAAATTACCTCTCTACAGTACCAACTAGATGCAATTTGCTACCGGAAACAGGTAAGATTGGAAAGGCAAAAAAAAAATAAAGATTATAAAACTATTAGGTAGCTTCTACTATGTTCAAAATCTAAAATAATTTTTAAATTTTGTTAAATGAATGCACAACAAACGTTATATTAAATTTTTTTCAGGTCTTAAAATCTCATTTTACCAGCTATTTGGACTTAAATATCTTAAAATTTAAACAACTATAAAAAAAAAATCTGTACTACGGATTTTTGAGATTATTTAAATTTAATTAGTGTAACATATATTTAATGTTGAATAAATTTTTCAGGTATTAAAATCCAAAAAATTACCCCTTTTAGGACTTAAAACCTCAAAATCAAAATGTCTATAAATACCTGAAAATGGCAAAAAATTAAAAAAAATTTAATCAACTACACAAATATGAAATATTAAAAACTTATGTGAGAAACATACTTTATTATTAAATTTGTAATATATGGACAATGGTATAAAATTAAAAATAAATGAAAACAGATTACATAAATATATTTAGAAAATTATATATATATATATACTTACCTAATATATTTCTAACATTTATTTTTTAATTTTCTTATTTCTTATTTAACAACTTACTTCATACTTTATATTTTTGTATTATTATTATAAGTACCTACAGGCTACATAATATAGTAAAAAATAATAGGACGCCACACTGTACATTTTAAAGTGATTCTATATAGGCAGATTTTAAGAAATTAAAAAAAAATAGTAAATTAAAAATGTTTAAATATATTTTAAAAGTAATTTATAAAATAATCTCTTTTCATTTATGTGTAATATTATGACAATTTTATTCAAAAATGTTTCTAAAAACCAACAAAAAGCATTAAAACTAAAATAATTTAGAGGTCAAACATCTATTATAAAATATATAGAGAACAATAATTTGAAAACGTTAGGTTAAAACTGTATAATTATCAAAATTTTTATTTGTCAAGTTATAAAACTTTTAAAAATAGAAAATGCCAAAAATTTAAAAGTCTTAGGTATAACTCTACATTTAATATCATTTTATTAAAAATCACCCACGTAAAAATGTAATTATTTTATGATATTTAAATTCTGATAGAGGTGATCAAATACCTATTAAAATCACTGTTTTACAGGAACATAAATCTCCAAAAACATATTTTACCTCATTTTCAATAATTATTCATTATATTTTACATATTTTAAGAAGGTTTACTTGGAATACGTGGACCAAAGAGTACTTTGCAATTTCTTCCCTAATAGAAGATAGCAATATGACTCTTTTTTGAAAATATGTTATTTTTAATAAAATTTGTTAGAAAAAATTGTTTAGTTTTGATTCAAAAATTGTTATATCAATACCAGTTTTAGTGTTTTTAGTGTTTTGCATTTTGTACTAGTTTTATAATAACTAAATTGTATTTAAAGAACAAAAAAAATAAATAATAATTATAGTATTTTATAATAGTAATCAGACAATGACTGATAGAAAATCCCTACCGCTTATATTATTTAATACCTACCAAATGTATATAGGTAATAATAAAAATGAATATGTAATAATTGAAAAAGATTTAAATACATTTAAAAATAGTCCCACCAGTAATCTTTTTATTTATTGTTGTATAAGAATAAATAATATTTGAAAATGAGGGGATGGTTTTTACTTTTAGAGATGAATATTTCTGGATTAATGAATGGTTTTTAGTGTTTTATTACATTTATAAAAATTTTAATTTTCCATTATTAATTTTTATTTTTCTTAAAATATCCATAAAATTGCTTGTACATTTTAACTCCTTAACAACCGGGTATATACTATATAGTGCCTCTTAAACATAGAATATAGAACAATTCATAATATTTATTTTATTTTATTCCATAAAATATAATATTTTCTATTATATATAAATTATTAAACATATAAATTTATTATCACACACCTACTTCAGGGTTCATTTAATAATATTGAATTTATAAAATGCCAGTGAAGCTATTGCAGACCAAGTGATAAAATATATAAATCTGAATAAATATAGAAACTAATAATATGTTATAACTTATATTTATTATTATTTTTTTAATAACATAATAATAATATATAAATATACCAATTAATAAAGTCTGTGTTATACAAATACAAAACATAAAAATATGTAACAATATTAAGTATTAAATACAAATTTAAAATTTCATAGGTAAAATATAATGTGATATAATATACTCTATATAAATTAATTTAATATTAACATGCATATTTTTTTTACTCATCACAGTACCATTGATTTTTTTATTATAATATAAAACAAGAATAATCAAATGTTTGGTAATTTATAAAAAATAATAACTTTCAGGAAGGATCAAATAATATAGTCATATTTTATTATTAATTAGTTGATACCTATAAAAATGCTCTAAAAACACAAAAAATTTCAAAACTTGGGTCACCTCATTGTACATTGAACATTGGTTCATTGGGTCACCTCACTGAATATGTGTACGAAATATGATACTAATTTTAGAAAAATATATGAAATTAATACATTTTTAACAAACACAGGAAAATTTTCAAAAA
Organism: Pemphigus obesinymphae; assembly: GCA_025469235.1. NCBI lineage: Eukaryota > Metazoa > Arthropoda > Insecta > Hemiptera > Aphididae > Pemphigus > Pemphigus obesinymphae. The sequence goes on along the minus strand of JAIPRL010002389.1, from coordinate 5,872 downwards.
ACTATTAAAAAATGTGGTTAAAGTTTATACAAAGATAAAAATGTAAATCTTAATAATAAATTTAATATTTGCAAAATATTAAATATAAAAATATAAGTACTTGTTCATAAAAGTTATACATACATTTTACATTTTATTATTTTTTAAACTTTATTTGTATTTATTATTATATTATTTTTTTTTATCAAATATTTATAGGTATAGGCATAAAATATTTGAAATAATTCAACATTTTTATTTACATAAATATTTAATAATTAATATTCTATTTTATATACACTTCCGTCGGAAAGTTTCCAGACAGGGATATACTGGGTAAATATAGTATGTTTTGCTTCACTCTGGAATAAGGGCCACATATCGGAAATATTTTCCTATATATGGCACAATCCTAAGCTAACTTAACCTCCCACACCTGTTTAGTCTAACATAACCAATCCTCCCACCAGTCTAAAAAACCTAAACTTAACTACTCTCCTACTCCTCTCAAATCGTAATATCCTTGCCCTTCACCCATCCATCAATTGAATGAAACCTAATCATTTTTTCTGCCTATCACTCTCTTGCTCAGAGCTGATCGCATTCACACTAACATAGACTAACTTCTCTGCCCTGACATGGCCTAACACCTCCCAGTCTTATATTGTATGCCATGGACCAGCCCATCCTAGATGGGGTGATCAGGTAAATCTGAACCCTATCCCTACGTTCTATTACTCATTTGAATAAGTTTAGTTCCCGTATTTTACCCCCTATAGAGTGGGTTGGGGATGGCATACAGTAGAAGACGTGGAAGTGTTAACATGCGTGAAGTTGGCCCTACCATATTGTCCGATCATTTTGAAAATTATGCCAATATTTTGCAAGTAATTTGCAAGAATTTCCAGAGAAGTCCGTTCCCGCAATTTGCAAGTTATTATTAACCGAGATATCGCTAATTATAGAAAGGTAGGGCCAACTTCACGCAGCCCTACCATGTTGCCTTAGAGAGTCGAAAGTAGTGTCAAAATATTCCCCTTAATTTGCAAGTCCATTCTCGCAATTTGCAAGTTGCCCTGAGTGGCCCTATGACGCTTCAAAGTTCCGCACTCAGCCCTACCATGTTGCCCTAGAGAGTCGAAAGTAGTGTCAAAATATTCCCCTTAATTTGCAAGAATTTGCAAGTCCATTCTCGCAATTTGCAAGTTGCCCTGAGCGGCCCTATGACGCTTAGAAGTTTTATACTCTTGCTTACCGTATGTCGCTCTTGCTTCTTTAAATTTCCATGAATATAATACAAAAAAACAACTAATATGTATACATATATGTTTTTCAATAATTTAACTATAATTAATTATAATATATTTACATATTAAATAATTATATTATTAATTAATATAATTATACCTATACTATATACCTATGTGTAGAAAACAAAACGAATAATACTCCCTAGTAACTGTAACTAGGTATTTACTAATTACGGATGGACAGACACAACTAAAATTAAGAAACCTAAAAGTAGGTAATACTTCGGAGGAAGCTCAAATATATTTTACCAAAAATATAGTATTCCTTATAATAATAGAATAGGTACCCAAAACCCATGTATTAGCTACCTACTGAAGTACTGACTATAATTTTAGTAAAATATCAATAAAAATTATTATTAGTTTGATGTGTTTGTTTGTATGTAGGATAATTGTAATTCCTGTATTAAAAATATTGAAAAAAGAATTCATCAAATTAATTTAAAAAAAAAATTTTGATAATAAAATAATAATTATGAATTTTTTAAATTTATTAGGTACAGTTTAATTTCAATAATACACTACACTACCGGACATTATGTTACATATATAAAGAGATATGATGGCAGATGAGAATTGCATAACGATTTAAGAGAAAAGATAGAAAAAAATAATAAATAATAAAACTATTAAACATGTGAACCCACATATACTTATGTACATACGAGAATAATTTTGAATATTTTTATATATGTGAAAAATAAAGTTTTGAAAATAAAGAAATCTATTATATTTAATTTATACAGTAAATTTATTAATATAATTACAATTTGATCCAGCATTATATTAGTTTTCTATGTAACTAATATAATAATACATGTTTAAGGTAATTTTAATATCGTACATAATTAGTTTTAATATGAAAATATGTGATGGCAAAAATAAACTCATAAACAAATAAGACAATAACATATTTCTTAACGATAGTTCTGTGGCTTGGGTAAAGAAGAGCATATGTTCTTTGTTGTTAATATAATTAAAAAATTTAAGCTTGAAAGTTTGAAAGTCCGAAATGTCGGTAAAATACAATTCTCCAAATTATTTCCTATTTTTAAAATTTTTAGGTATTTACTATAATTATTGAACAAGATCAATATTTATATAAGTTCAAAACATTGTACATTTTGACACCACTTTCGACTCTCTAGGGCAACATGGTAGGGCTGAGTGCGGAACTTTGAAGCGCCATAGAGCCGCTCAGGGCAACTTGCAAATTGCGGGAATGTATTTGCAAATTCTTGCAAATTAAGGGGAATGTTTTGACACTACTTTCGACTCTCTAGAGCAACATGGTAGGGCTAAGTGCTGAACTTTGAAGCGTCATAGGGCCGCTCAGGGCAACTTGAAAATTGCGGAAATGGACTTACAAATTCTTGCAAATTAAGGGGAATATTTTGACACCACTTTCGACTCTCTAGGGCAACATGGTAGGGCTGCGTGAAGTTGGCCCTACCTTTCTATAATTAGCGATATCTCGGTTAATAATAACTTGCAAATTGCGGGAATGGACTTGAAAATTCTTGCAAATCACTTGCAAAATATTGGCATAATTTTCAAAATGATCGGACAATATGATAGGGCCAACTTCACGCACGTCAATCATATTAACATTATCATCTCTGCCACACTCATACTCTATTTTCGTATATACTGCCTAAAACTCCGCTGCGATCCGTATTTAATTGCAAGCTTCATAAGTGTCTTTTAAAATTTACCTTCTAACTTAATTAGTATTCTTCTATCACACAAAATACCTAACGTTTCTCTCCACTTCATGCATACATACATAATCCTATATTTCATATTTTCATTAAAACCACCATTTTCTGTAGAACAGATCCTAACTACTTGAACTTCTCAATCTCACTCACTACATACCTGCTGAACTTCATTGATTGCCTTTCCCTATTCGCTTTATGTTTTTTTCTGCCAAAATCATACTCAATATATTCTGTTTTACTCCTACTAATCCTTAGTCCTTAAACCAGCGAAAATAACCCTAAAATTAGTGATGTTATGAACTGTTCAATTGTTGAACCAAACCAAACCTGGGGTGTTCGGTTCAGTTCTTTTCGAACTCAAAATTGAAAAATATTCGAACCGAATTAAACACGAAATAGTTCTGTTATAGGTACTATCGAATCAAGGAAAACAAAATGTGAACATAATATGTCGAAAAACGATAAAAAATAATCATAAATGTTCAAATAAGTACCTAGTTTTCTATATTTATGATGGATAACAATTTTCCCGGTAATATGAGTTCTTATTATTATCGACTCATTTTTGTTACCGATTATCAATATGTAAAATATAATATGATATATTAAAACTTATTTATGAATCATATTTCTATATTCCATATGCTAAATATTTAAACTATTTAATATTAGTATTGATCGCTGATTATTCTGACCGGTTTTTGCGGCAAATGTACATTAATCACAGTTCATATACCAATACTCGCGGTAAAATACAAAAATAGATTGTTTTGCCGTCTTATTGATAATACACTGGTATTCGGTAAATTGATATATCAATTATCAGCGCTCAGAATTTTCGGAATGATTTTATAAGGGAAAAAAACTATTGAGTAGCCCGCTTTTATTAATTAAGTAATTATAATTGTAATATACATTTTAATTTTTTTTGAAGTTCGATTCGGGTCGTTAAAATTTGAAAAAGTTCGGTTCGGGGTCGGTCCGATGTCAAAAATCTGGGTTCGTAACAACAGTACAACACTACCTAAAATCCTTAATTTCTCCACACAGACTCCTCCCTCTTGAACTCGCCCCATCATATTATAATCATTCATATAATGTAAATGTCAACAAACCGTAAAATAAATTTACAACATTTTTAGTTTTCTATTGTTATTTTTAGATTTTATTCCTTTTTTGTTGTGAATTTTCTCGAATTTTCATATTTTAATTGATAATATGTGGTTTCAAATACACACATATCGTGTACTAGATTGAAGTTTTAAACAGTGTATATTTACTTTATATATTAACCATTAGTGCAATATTGAACAAAAATCTGCCCGAACATTTTTATATATAGGTAGACATTCAAAATATTAAAAATGTATTAGGCAGGGTTTGGCAAAACACTAAAATATGAGTTTAAATGCGAGCGAAAAATTCTCGTGTTTTAAAACGTATTTTAAATAATTTGTTTTACTTATACGTATAGAAACCTAAAATTAACAGAACGAATTTAAATATATGAATATTCATAATGAATTTATAATATAATTAATATAAAATATAAATATATAAATAAATATCCATCTCCCTTGTAATCAAATCAACAATATCCTCCGTATAAATATATGTTTTAGTAGCTACGGACAGGCGGATAGACGAATGGACGGACACAATAGGGATATTAGGTGTCTAAACGAATGTTCAAAAACCTAAAAGTATCTTAATACAGGATAAGGTTAAAGATTTCATACTCAGTAAAAATACAAATATCAAAGATATTTTAAAAAACATATTTAATATAAAAATATACATGATACTAGAATAAAATGTATCTAGACACAAGATCAACTATTCTGGTTCCAGGGAAAATGAGCTTGTCAATTTTTGGTATTTATTTTCTTTGTTGCTTAGTTATTATTTTGTTATTTTTGATTAATTATTTGATATTATATAGAATTTGGTAATTTTAAATTCCCGCCAAAATTATTAATCATTAAATTAACATTAAATCGTTTACGTGCAATTTTTTATCCTAGAGTTAATTCGATCTATAGAATCGAATTAAATATTTAATGCGCATTAACCTAATTAAGATTAAAAACGCGTTCATATGCACTCAACTATACTGGATTAACTCCAAGCGCATTTACGACTGCATATAAACACGGTAATTATGCACTTTTTGATTATATTATATTTTATAATTAAAATTAAAATTTAAGAATGAATTCAAAACATAAATCATCTAATCAGTGTAAGTCATAGTCATGAAAACTTAAATAAGAAACACTAAAATCAAAATTCCACAGATAAATGCAGTTTTCTTGTAAGTATTTAATATTTCATTTCATTTATACATTTAAACATTTGTAGTTAAAGAGATAATTGTAAACTTACATCTATGAAATTTTTTGAAATTTGTATTACCTACACGTATTTAAAACTATACAAAATTGACTTTTGAGCCATTTCCCCTGGTACCAAAGAATATTCTTTCTATGAAACTGCCTAACCCTAATATTAACTATTAAGTATAAGTAATATTTAAAATTTACATATTTTTTTATTTTTTTACATATAAATAGATATATTTTGAGTAAATGCATAATTTTGCCAAAGAAGAGTTATTTTAGATTCTGAGCGTAGCGAGGGAGCTAGTGGTTTTACAATGATGTTTATTTTTTTTTTTTTTTTTTTTTTTCCTCTGTTAACAAATTTACTACCAGAAGGAGTGCTCCGATCTTTACACTGTTTCCGGTAGCAAATTGCGTCTAGTTGGTACTTTTGAGAGGTCATTTTGCGATTTTCATAATAGTTTTTTAATGCGTAAGCAAAAACTACCAAAAAATTTCGAAAAATACGATTTTGTAAAAT